>PTEX01000056.1:3849919-3914399 GCA_003342815.1 Eudromia elegans | reverse complement strand
AAAAAAAAAAAAAAAAACCACTTGGCTCACAACCCTTTTCATTGTCTCAAATTACCCAAACAATAATTTTACTTTGCTTTATACATCTTAATAAAAAGACCAGATGGTCTATAAGATTCCAAGTCAAAGGAAAAAAAACCCCACATATATGTATTTTAGATGTGTTTTGCCTCTTTCTGATGAGATAAGTCTCTCCCAGCCTTTCCATGTTTGTGTTTTTGCAAATCTATTTATGGTTAGAGCAGTTTAACATAACATTAAAAGAATTAATCTTATCACTACTGAGGAAGTACCAGAAGATAAAATCAGGATTGCTCTTTGATCGTTAAATGGCTTGAGAATTCTGCACACAAACAGAGCCCTCTCTCGCTCTCTCTCTCTTATCAAATGTCATCGGAGACATACTTATTGCTGCTTGTGAAAGATATCTTTTTTCCTGCTCAAACATGCACATGCAGATCTTCACAAAGGATACATACTCTTTTACTTTAAATTTCCTTCAGAAATCAGAAATCGGAAAAGCAAGCCAGGGAAGCAAGGACTGGGCATGAAGCATCCAGGGACACTGTCCTGGTTAGAAATGGTGGTGGGAGACAGGCACAAAGGACGGGAGCCTCCAAACACTAGGTATTTGGTTAAAGCTTTAGCATAACCACGATATTGTAAGTTTTGTTCTCCTTATTCAATTATCAGCAACAATTATAAATTGCAAATAATAACCCTCACAGAAGTCTGTAAGTCTGGCTGGAGACTACCCAAATGGCTGAAGGTCAGGCAGAAAGGGGGACAGAAGGACTCGCAGCTCATCTATTCTGCATTGTCCCTTGTGGTTCAGTCTTACTGTTCACTCCTAGTCACTGCCAGGCAGACTAGCTAATAGGAAAACATAGTCCAGTGCGTGGGAAAATGTCTGGGTTGATTTGCAATTGTTAAAAAAAGGACAATAGTTTACCACTTCATAATCTGTGCTTTTCCCATAGCTGAACATCTTCCTCACCTCTTCTCAGACTGTCAGTCGCACTCTGTTCATCTGTTTTATAAAGTAAAGTAGCATTTCAGTAGTTGATTACAAACTCTGTGGTGTGTTGATCAATATCCAGTCTTATCATGACCAAGTAGAATGATGCAAAAAGTAACTTTTCATTTTTTTCTCAAACACAAATTATTAATTTAAGCATTAGATTTTTATTTAAAATTCAACGATTTTTTTGTCAGGAAAGCATTTTGTTTTGGCTCACTGCATTTGCAGATATTTGCACAAGCAAATACGTGCAGTGGAGTAGACCACTAGAGTCAATAAATAAATATAAACGGAAGGAAGTTCTTTCATAGTTATATATATATATATCTTCGTATACATACATACATGCACATACATACAAATACAAGCATATATAAACACGTATTTCTATTGCTTATCATATGCTCCTGAAAACACATAGAAACTGCACAGCATCTTGGCAAGATTTCCTCTGTTTTTTGATAACAGGTCAATAACACCTTTTTCTTTATGGAGAAGACATGCACACACACACACAATGCAGCTGATGTTCCAAAAGCTCATAGATTGCAGTAAGATCAAGCTTAACACTTAGCACACGAAGTGTGAGGCATAGCATAAGAGGTCGGCTTAAAGGTGACACCTCTTAGCACTTTACTTATTCTAAATCTACATGCAGAATGAAGTCAGTGGATTTACACTAGGGATGAATTCGGCCTCATAACTTTACTGATCTATTTCCTACAATTCTCTTAAGCATTCAGTTGCTTCCTGCTAATTATTTTTGCATTATTTTATAGAAGGCTAGTATGTGCCACATGGGGCTTGTGTAAATGTTCTTTAATCATTGTCACTCAAAGTAATTTAAGTTTCTGAATAAGTTTATACAGCAGCAAAGGAACTGTTAGAGAAAAGGCTGTGGATTGTTAGAGTGAAGCTAATACTTTCCATATAAATATCCTTAGCAGTATTTTGTAAATGAGATAAGTGAAGTTCCACAAATATGCACAGGAGTTTGACATGGATGGGTTCAAGTACATACCCAAGCCAAACACAAAAAAAGAAAGAAAAAGAAATGTGTTCACATCATGAACTAAGCTTTCAAAACCCATCTTTCATTTTAAAGACTGATCCCCCAAATTCTGTTTCTGTATCTCATGCCATCGGATTTTCTGATGGCTGACATAATTAACCATGCATCTTATCTCCAGGACCCTTCTTTTTTTAATCAGTTTCATAATGATGAATGGTAGGATGGGGACTGGTATAAATAGGTAGAAACATAAAGGTAGTTGCAATACAGAAAAAGATCAGCCTCCTCTGGAGCAAAACAATACTGTGCAGGCCACACCTGGTGAAGAGACAGTTTTCCACGGTATTAATATCATGCAGGATATGAAAACAATAACTCAATCATTAAGTGCAAGATCCAATTATTTTAAGTACCCTATATTAGGTATAACACAATTCAGCAAATGGCCAAAAATCATGAGCAATCTGAAATTCTCTTTTTTTCACTTGCATGAAGCCTTTCTCAGAGTTACGCTCTTTTTCTTTTTTTTTTTTTTTTAAGTCAACTTCTGTATGAAGGAATACTAGATTTTCCAGATTTCTCTCAAACTATTCCAAATACTCACTCTACTTAAACAAGCAAAGAAATAAATAGCAAGTTCAGTGTAATTTCTGAGCATGGTCAGAGCAGACTCCAGATTTCCATGAAATCAGATTGTTCCAATGCTTATTCCAGGGCTTTCAGATGTTTTCATGTTTCAGAAAGATGGTATGATGCAATCCTGCAACTGTTCCATCAGCTTGCCATTTCTACCTTCAAGATGCAGGTGCTGTCAGTCTTCAAACAGTGCTGGGTAGATGCTTTTGCCCATGGATTCAAACAAGCTGACAAACATTACCTCTGAAACACAGAAAATGAGAGTTAGAAAAAGCAACAGATGGTCTTTACCTTGCTAGTGTCATTCTCCTAAATTATCCACAGGATATCTGAACTCTCTCTGACTACTTCTCTGCTTAAAAGTAAGCATCTGCTTATGTAAATTTGTTATTTAGATGGGGGCATCTTGTGTTTTCCTAGAGCACTTTTCACAAACTTGACAAATGACCCCTTGTCGCTACAATTACGTTTTTTATATATACATATTCCAACAAAAGTCTCACAGTCACAGTGCCCACTGCAATTGTACAAGACATTTTGAGGACATGCTGGAGCCTGAATAGAGGCCAGCTGATCTTCTGGCTTCCTTCTGCGTTGTGTTCTATTCAAAGGCAAACTGCCTCTCTCCATGGGTTCTCCAGTCTCGGTTTATAATGCACCCCACTAAATAGCCTTGAGTATAATTTCACAACCAGACAATTAGTCTTTTCAGCTCCTCTGAAATATTCTCTGTTGCTTTCAAAGAGGAGTGGCTGGGGTGCCTAGCACACAGTCTTTAAGTTCTCTTCATGCAGCTGAGACAAATGACTCATATTGCCAAAGTGAATTTACTCATTAGGTCTGTTGTGCTAGTAGATGCTCTGGGGAAGCTGACATTGACCAAATATTTCCTTTTTATCAGTGCAGCTACTTCATTCTTATCTTGATAAAGAGCAGCTCTGGTTGTCACTGTTATGAACTGAAATCTTATCAGATCTGCCTTCTCTTCCTTTCCTCTTTTGCTCGTCAAAAGTTATTTATTGACTTTTTCAAAGTACATTATCAGTGTTATTTCTCAACTCTATCACTTTAATTGTCAAAAGCATACAAAACACTCTGGTCTGTGCAGGGAAGAAAAATTTTCAGAGGTGAGATAAATAACACCTACATGTTTTAAAAAATCTTCCTGTACAGAGAGGATTCATTTTGTGCTTTGATATGGATTTTCAAATTAATTCTAGTCCTGATCTCTCAGTTCATTCACTAAGATCCTCAAGACCTCAGAATAATTGGTGAATTTAACAGCTTTTTCAAATTATACCTTTATGCATATATGTAGCTGAAATATCTTCACCACATCTTTCACCCTTTTTCCTCTTCACAGCAATAAGGAGAAAAAAATCCCAGTGAGGAAGTTAGTTAAGATCTGTTTGTATCATATTTATCAAAATAATCTTGTCAGTGGGCACCCAAAGCAAACTTGGTCTGACACTGGTAGCTTGACTCTGTGCTCCACACTGAGGATTTGTGGTGTCTCAGATATCGTGCTGAGAACGCAAGGCTGCTCTTATTCTGCTTTTCTCAGAAACTGCAACTATGTGTACTCAGTTTATCATATTATAAAACATGATTAGGTCAAAAGAGTTCACTTTTAGTGATAACTGATCATCAATGCACTTGTATCCTCAGTGTAGCTGAGAACCATTTTGCAGAACAAACTGCTATAGCAGTACAGGAACAAGGACCTCAGGAGCTGTGTGTTCCCTCTGCATGATGAATTTAAATACTAAGGCTGTCTGTGGGTAAGGAGAAAATTGATGGATTGATAAAGTACTATATAGTCATTTCAGAAAGTTGCCTGATACTAAGACTTCAGTACACAATATAAGTCAACAGTCCAATTACAAGCTGGAAGGTTTTTTAATGTGAGGAAAAACTGTATGCTCCATTTTAAATAAGTGCAGCTATAATTTTGTACAGAAATTAAAGATATCTAGCCTTATGGCAAGTGTTCAAGTTCTGTGAGTCTTCCAAAGATCAAGCCACTACCTAACTGATTTTTCTCCTCTAGAGCAGGAGAAAAATGTTACAGACAATAATTTATTTTAATGAGCATTTATTAATTATATTAATTTTAATATTTTTAATGATTAAATTTTTAATTTATTTTTGCTAGGATAGATCTACTGAAAGTATAGGGGAGTTCTCTAACAAGCTCTTTCTTTTTCTTCTTGGTTTTGTTTCTTTTAGTGATCCCAGTGTTCCACAGTGCTTAACCTAGAGAAGCCTCAGGCATTTATGCAGCTGGATTGTGTTTCCTCCTTCCATGGCTCAGTCATGATGCTCTGCTTGGGATTCATGAAGAAGAGCCTGGCTGTGCAAAGGAATTCTGCACAATGTTTATAGACACGTTTTTCTTTCCCACTATGCCCCTATGCCAAAATTATGAAGAACCTGAGTTATGATTTTGAATTTAGAATGTCTGGCTTCACACTCATCATCTGGTATGGAACATAGCTCATCGGATTTACACCGCAGGGATATGTAGACATCAATATTACAAGTTACCCCATTAATGTTCTTCAAGAAATAATTCTTAGTGGGCCCTGGGCTATAAATCTGCTCAAATTTTAGCTTGCTTCCCATGTAGCAGAGCTACAATTACTAGTGTTCATGCATCTGGACTCTCAGGTAAGGGCATTAGCTTGATCTTTTTTTATAAAGATAACCAGAATGATTTCATATGTCCTGCCTTATGCCGTTGACATGAGCTTGAACTGAGACAGCAAATAGAGCAGTTGGAAGACCTTAGAATCTTGTCAAATCTAAAGTTTTAAGTTATTTTTATTCCACTCTTTGCAGATCCTTTAATAATGAAATGCTTGACCTTCCTTATCACATATTCACTGAAAGAGATTTGGTTTGATAAGCTTGTACAGATCCTTTTATGAGCTCTTTAAAACAAATGCTCACTTTCATAGAATCACCAAAAAAAAAAAAAAAAAAAAAAAANAAAAAAAAAGGCTGCATTAGGCTTTGAGGATATATCTTCAGTGCTAAGTAACAGAGGGCTGGGGAGGAAGCCTGAACACTGGAGTCCTCACTGTCCACACTGTTTTATTGTTAGCGCATGCCAGCTAGTTTCCCCCCAGACAAATCTGCTATAGAAGGGGGCAGGCCATGAGCCAGTCCATGTGACTTGGTCTCAGGGCCAGGAATCAGCCTTGAGGCCAAATCGACGCAGCCTAAAAGGTTATTGAGCCGTCTCTTTTTTCTCAAAATAGAAAATATCATCAGGCTGTAATTTATTCTGTTTCAGTACAAACCAAATCCAATCAATGAGCTTTGTGGGCTGAACACGGTAGGGCTGCGCTCTACCAGACAACTTTCACTATTCCTGAATTTTGCTATGCTCCCACTGACATCAACAATTTCTCACTGTCAGGAGTCACCATAAATAACCTGCTGCCAACCACCATAACACTCAAGTTAGAGTAGTCCAGTAAACCCATTGCAAATCATGCATTTACATCAGGTGCAAGATTATAATGAGTATACTAATGTTAGCTTATATTCAGTTTTTATTTGTTGAGAAAAAAAAATTTAAAAAAAAGCAGATATATGCCCTTCTAGAGCCTCAGAATAGAAAAACAGTACTTCCTCGTCAAGGAAGTACTAAATAATTCAACAGGTCATCTCAAAACTCCTCCAGCACTTTGCTCTTAGGAAACCCCATGGGGTTACAGTGACTAGCCCCTAGAAAGAGTCCTTGCAAAACGCTCATAGTCTATGAATTTACACAAGAAAAGACTGTCTCGTATCATAAGTTGTTCTGTCAGTACTGCATGGCATCAATGACAACAATTTCTAAGAAAGACCATAGTACCATCTTCAGTTAGGTTTTATGAAATTAAAAGAAGGAAGAACTTTGTCTTGTAATTCTATCCCTGAAGCTGAAGAAGAAGCTCCAGTTACAACTAGTGTTATTATTATTGCTACCCTCATTCAATACATCTTGCTACTGAGGGACATGGCAATTACAATTGATTGCTAAAGTAATAAACAAGTCTTAATATAACAACTTGTGAAACCATATGTATTTTGAACTCCGTACGGTGCATTTGTGACTTTTCCCAGATTTGTCTCACAATCATCATGCTTCTTTACTGGCAGAAGGCAGCTCTGCAGAACTCCAAAGCTGATAATGCCTGGTTTTATGTTTCTGAAAGCAATGGAGCATTTTACAATGCTCCATGGAATCCAAGCCTGATTTTCCCAAGTGTTAAAAAATATCAGCTCCTGTTCTGGTCAGTATAATCCCTTTCTGCTCAGTGTATATTAAAATCAGATCTTCAGTCAATTTTGGGCTATATTGGTCTTCTGAAAATTTGAGAGACCATTTTTTTCATGAAGAAAAATATGTAAGAAATGGCATATACATACGGATTTTTCCTTTTAGATATACTGACTTCCCCACTTTCCTATTTTTTCTTTTTTTGTATTTGTTTGTTTTTTTTTCTTTCCTAAACCAGATAATTTACAAGAATAGAGCAAAGGGATAAGGCATATGCAACTTGTTGGCTTGGTGGATTACAATTGTGACATAAAAATATGAGGGATATTTTCATTTCTGTCTTCACAGTAGATGAGGTTCCCAGGGCATGCAAGATCCCTACTTCAGAGCAATCTCACCTGACCCTGTCCCTTCTGTCTCCCAGATCAGTGAGATAATGGGAGGAAGAAAAAGTGGACGAGGAGCAGAGTGACTAAGGTCCTCTGCCCCCAGCATTCACATAGCATCAATAGTTCCCAGACTCTGATCAGTATCATTATTTTCCCAAGGTTAAGGAGTCTGAACCCCAAAGCATATGGCATCACCTTTGTATTCTGCCCCCAAGATGTGAAATAATCTTCTGCAGCCACATCCCCCTCTGTATTTATCTGCAAAAGTCTCGTGGATGTCCCAGGACAGTTTTCAGCTGCTTGTGCAAGGCTCAAAGCCTCCACTGTTACAAAACAGCCTCTTTCAGTTCCTCTCAGCAGGCTCTTACACTTATGGGCTCCAAATCAAGAACAGATTCCTCCTGGGTTCCTCTTACTCTTTTTAATGTGCCTTTTCCCTAGAGAACCCTCCCCTCCTCACATTTAAATTTCCTTTCCTCTTTTGCCAGTGTTAATGTTATGCATTAGATATCTGGCACAGCTGCAGTATACATTTCCTCCCTCCTAACTTCAACCCATCTTTTGTTCCTAAATGAAAGCAGACTTCAGAGCACCAGGCACATGTGGCCAGGCTCTCTGCGTTACACCTGCTTTCACCTCACCCAAAACACAGGGGATCAGGAGCAAAGAGTCTCAAAAAAAATACAGTGCGCAAGTTAAAAAAATCCATTAATAAATTACCCAAGAAAGCACGAGAGTGTGGCACTACTAGTGAGTGCCAGCTTCTTCCTGCTTGTGTAAAGATATAAAGTATATCTGCAAACGCAATTATATACAAATAAAAAGTTAGTAAATGTAATGGATTTTCTTCTGGATAATGCATTTCTATTTAGCAAATTATTCTTTAGACTATTCTGGCAATGTTATTCTATTTTTTTTTATCTTTGTTTTTTCTTGAAAACCAAAGACTGAAAGCTTTAAGTAAGAACATGAACAACATGATGACCTGTCTTTTCCCAGTCTGCCCTCTCTTAACAAGAGGCAGCCTTCATTGACAAAGCACTTTGTTTAAGAAGTTATTCCCCCTTTCTTCTCCAAATGTGGGAGGCTAAAGGAAAAAGAGTGTCTGTTGTTGGAGGCAAAGTTTGGCTCCAACAAAAGCCTACGGCCATTATGGGAAGCCATCCTATCATCTCTCACAATTATGTCATTGCTGGGGTCACAGATAAGACACTTCTACTACATATACTGTAATGGAGCACATGCGTGGATCATTGCAGGTAGCTGCTGAACACAATCACAATGTTTTCTCAATATCACAATTTTGTGATACCTCATCTCCAGAACATTATTTTTTTCTCGGTCCCTGCCTTGATCTGCTTGCAACAAACAGAATATGATACCTGGTTTTGGCAGGTTATGCAAATCTGTTCATGTCTTTGCTGGCGTTATTGTGGTGCTTTACTTTGAAAATATGAACTTTGTTAATTATAGATACTTGATTTAAAGGGGTCTCTTTATGCAAGGGGCCCTTGCATGCAGTAGGGCACCATCAAGTTATCTTCTCCCTGTATGTAAATTAAACATTTATAATACAAGTTGACAAGAGTGTCAATGTATAAGAGTAAGAGAATAAGCCCCATTTTTCTGCTGTGGTATTGAGGGGTGAGAAAATTGGCTTAGATGAAGTGGACTTGAAGCTTGTGCCTAAGCAATTACAAGAATTCAGGTCTGCCATTAAGTGCTGTTTCAAGTTTCAAGATCATACTTTTCTTAAAAAGTGAGATGAAAACAGTGGTTTCACTATGGCTAAATAAAATATATTAATGTGACTTACATTTGGTGCTCTAGTTAGGTTGTAAAAGGTATGAAAGCCTAGATTGAGGAATCAACCATCAAAAGCGCCAAATCTGAAGCTTGGTATTGCAACAGCCTTATTTCTTCAGGATTATAGAGTCTTGGTGAGGACCTATATGCACTGGTGCTGCTGGCAGGCCCTGGAGGGACAGTTTAGCCATAGCTCAGTATGAGTCTGGGGTCACTGGTAATGAAACCAAAGCTCTGCACAGTGAAGTGGTAGAAGATCATCAGCAGTTCCAACCTGGAAACTAGAAAGAAGTAGTGTAAACGTTAATTTAAAAAAAAAAAAAAAAAAAAAAAAAAAAAAAAAAAAAAAAAAAAAAAAAAAAAAAAAAAAAAAAAAAAAAAAAAAAAAAAAAAAGTTGTAATTTTTTTAAAGAAGAAAATTCAGAGTTTGACTTCCAGTTTCTCAAGTATCTAAGAGCAGATGAGCCTCACAGCTGGCTAGAAGGACTTTCTCAATGTTTATAATGTAATAAAGATTCATTGGGTGTGTTTGATCTTTCCTGTTAGTGTCTTGATGTTTGTATTGGAGATATCCAACTCTTGCAAGTCTGGAGCCAAATATTATCTGTATGAAATCTTTGTTTCAGAACTACATCCTCCCTTGCAACATCATTCACATGTAGTTGTTTTGTTGCCAGATTCTTTGAAACTCTAAGTAACATCCCTTTTGCTGACTCTCAGCCAAATCAAGAAACTGAATGCCTGCAGTGTTTCTTGGATTCAGGTTATAAACTGCCATACAATTCTACTGATTAATTTTTCTTAAATTCTCCCACTTCCTCTTACCCTCCCATATGGGCCAGACTTCCTATCTTTCTCTGCTGCTTTTCTTTTCACCTCAGGGGAAACTCTGAATTATAGCCCACATCTAGACAAAGCACAAAAACACCTGTCCTCAAACACTGTTTGTCAAACCTTCTCCCCAAAACTCAATGTTCCAGATTCAACACATTGCATAGAGAGATTTTAAGGTAATATCTGATATAAATTTTGAATAGTGAGTCCAGGAGGTAGACTGGCTTTCTTCCAAAAGGAAGGATGGAGACATGTTATGGGTAAAGAAAATCAAGATCTGACCATCATAAAAACAATGTCTTATTCTCTCCCAGAAGGCTAAAATTCACCATTCCCAATAGTACAGGAGGTGAAGGGATGCAGACATTAAATTAAAGGCCCCTGCAGTCAATAACAATATTTCCAATGACTAGAAAGTATTTGATCAAGCTGTTAAAGAAAAAGCTTCATTTTTAGAAAAGAAAATTAGGGTCTTTTTAAATGAGACTAGAGATGTAAAAAGCTTTCAGAATTAAAAGTTAAATTGAACAGTGATTTCCTTTTTCTTTTTGTGGTTACTAAGGGCCCTGAGAGTATGGCAATACTGGCTTAGATCAGTACTAGCACTAGTGACCAATGCTGCTTTCTCAGGTGGCTGGATCCTATGCAATTGCTGCACAGTCACTGCTAATTCAGAAATATAATTCTTCCCAGTGGTGAAGACGCATTTTAAGAAATGTCCATTTCAAGGTATTTTTTGAACTATCACTGGTAGATACGTCTTCTCACTTATCATTTAAGAAACAAACAAGAACCAGAGCTACAAATGGGGAGGTAAAAACAGGAAGGAAGCAGTCTTTAAACACTTTGGCAAAAACCTGTTGTAGGACAGAAGGTGTGGGTCTAACTGAGTGGTTTATCTCTGAAGATATGACCGAAATAGTCACCAGTATTAGGAACAGAACCTAATGACAGAACATTCTCCCTAGTTTTAAATGGAGTGAAATAACACAGTTTATTTTTTCTATTTTTTTTTCTCCTGAAATGCTGCCACTGTAGACTTGCAAAGCAAAATTGGAATTGTGTTGTTGGCAAAAGCAAAAAGATAGAAGCTAGTCAAATACTGGTTCCAGAGAAAGCAAAGCACATTTTTAGGAACCTCTTCAATTAGAAGTTTGAATTTTGGATTTGATACACTGAAACACAGAATGAATCTGCAAGAACTGTAAACACTTCAGCATTTCGTATTTCCAAAGAACCACTCATGCTTTACACACAGAACAAGCCATTGTAATTAGGCCTATGATCCCTTAGTTTTTGTAGGAGATGATATCTAGAACTGCTAGGATATAATGAGGTGGTATACTTTGCATAGCTGTAAATGACTGTAAGAGGTCCAAAGCTGCGGCAAACAAGACTGAGGTAAGATAAGTCTGAGCAGATATTTGAAAAAGCCACATGTATGAGCAGTTCATTTTGTGCTTCGCAGCACTGCTCTGAATTCATCATCATCTGAGCTCTAACCTTATTAGGCACATATAGGGCAGTCTATAAGCATACAGATCTCAGTGGCTTGCCAGATAAATTGAAAAGCACCTTGAAAGACTGAGCTTCAAAATGCTAAACTCAAGCTCTTTTACATTTCTCTTTGATCCAAGGTCTGCTACAGAGATGTTAGAATGAATTATCCTGACAACTTTCATTCTTCAAAAATGCAACTATTTTGTGAGGAATGTTAATTTAGTTTACTCATATCTAGATATAAGTGTAGAAAAAGTTGAAAGAGCTGGCTATGCCATTTAACCTAATCACAAATCACTCAGTCCATAACTACTATTTTTTTGTTTATTTTCTGTGGTTTGGAATTCTGGGGATTTTCTACGTGACTTAGATGAACACGTTCTGCTCAGTAGACTCTTTGCCACAAGTATCCTTTCATCATTATTCACAGGGAACTATTAGTGGTAAGTAACATGCCATTTAGGCTATATAGTTTTGTTTGTACTAGAGGGTTGTGCAATTGCAATATTAAAGTAATAAATGATGAACATACTTCCTGAATGAAGTTTCATCTGAATAACTATTCATGGTAATTACCACAAGACATTCATGATTTACTTATAATTTCTATGAATATGCTTCTAGTCCTCCAAACAATAAATTTAAGAACCAGAAGAACAAACTTGTTCTGCAGATTCCTAGAAACAGATCCAGCTCAATAGTTCCCCAAGACCTAAGCCCATTTCAATGCGTTGATATGAATTTCAGGTTTTTAAGACATTAATAAACACTTTTATTTTATTTTATTTTATTTTATTTTATTTTATTTTATTTTATTTTATTTTATTTTATTTTATTTTATTTTATTTTATTTTATTTTATTTTANTATTTTATTTTATTTTATTTTATTTTATTTTATTTTATTTTATTTTATTTTATTTTATTTTATTTTATTTTATTTTATTTTATTTTATTTTTCCCTGTCATTAAAAAAAGTTAAAAAAAATCAAAATATACTATAGATTTTGATTTGTGTAAGGCATATAGGAAAGGAACTTTCTGAGCAGAGAGCTGGAGGACAGGAGCTGCTGAGTTTTAAAGTCAGCTCTAGCAATGGCGGCTTCTGTGGCTGTTGATTAGCAGTGCATTGTGCCCCTGACTCCCTGCTAACATACTGAGAGTGTTTGTTTAAGAAAAGCATATGATGGGCAACAAGTAACTTCTCTTGCAGTCAGCCTCCTGCTTGTGGAATATCCATGATCTCTCTGTGGTCTACTCACACTGTTAAACTTATGCCTCTTTTTTTTTTTTTATGTGTTTTTTTTTTCTAGCTGTGGAATGAACACAACACAGCCTTCAGAACACTTTGTGGTCAAAGGTGTTGTATAACCACCACTTATTTATTATGAAATGAATGAGCTCTTGTTCGAGTGAATTCCAGCATGGATATCATATGACAGGATTGAGAGGAAGCTTGTTTATTCTATAGACCAAAGTAGTATTTGTCCTAATAAAATGATAACATTGTTCATTTATCTTTAGAGAACTGATCTAATACGTCTCTTGGTTAAGCTTTAGGGACAGATTTTTCAACTCTGATTCACCTTGCTGACTATTTATTCATGTGAAAAGTCTTACATAAAGCTCAAATTATACTCTATATGAGAGAAAAGAAGGAACAGTTTATGTCTTCACCTCTCTTCTTGTCAGCCTAAAGTTTACCAGTGGCATTAACTGTCAATATTACAGCAATAATCTAGGCTATAATGTTCTAACATTGGAAATAATGTTACATCAGGCAAAAGAAAAAGAAATACGTCAGATTAAACTAAGAAATGAGAAAGAAAAAGCAGAGTTTCGGCCTAGTGAAAAGAAAATGAGCCAAAGAGACCACAACAGAACTTTACGTATCGATAGCTTAAGAGGAAGATGGATAAGGTTTGGAGGCTTTTGTAAAAAGAAAAAAAGGTAAAAAAACCCTTTTCTAAATATTCACAATACAAGAGCAAACAAGAAATCAAGATCATTGACCTAGGGCTGCAGTGAGAGCACGTAGCTCTCTAGAGCACCTTTGTCTTTGCCCAAATAATCATTTCTCTGTGGGACAGGAAGCAATCAGTAGCATGTGTATGGTGAAATGCACTTTTATTTAATGAAAATGTTATTATTTGACTTGCCAATATTGCCTCTACTGAAAGATATTTGTTGAATGTTTTATTCCATACTGTATAAACGAGTGACACTCATTCTGCAAATATTAGCTGTGATACCGATCCAAAGGCCACGACAATCACCGTAACAGCAAAGAAATGACATTTCTCACAAAGGAAAGTTGGCATGCTCGACACTCAAAATGGGTGTTTCCACTTTCCTCCAGGAGGTCATACGCTGGCCACCACCTGGCACACCATAGACTGGCAGGACCAACAAGGTGGAGCCCATGTAGCCGATCCCCACCAGAACCAGACCGGAAGGGCTCCTTCCGCCTGCGGTCCGTAAACAATGTACGTTTTAGCGCTGGTTGCCCTTAGCACTGTTTGTTGTTTAATTTGCAATAAGAACCACAGCTGCCAGGTGCTCTTACCCTCAAAGCATCCAGTTCAAGTAAGATATACAGGAAACACAGAAAGCAAAGCAATCAGGACGAAAACACACACACTCTTCAATAGGGCCATGTTTATTTTTGGAATTTAAAGTTTGAGACATGAAAGTCTCGATTCCTTCTGTCTCCTACGCCCACACATAGCATGCAGCTTCAGTTTCATACTGTGAAAACACCACTCTGACAGCCTACAGGCCTGTCCCCATGTTATTTTAGATCCTTTGAACTGGAAAAGCCCACAAACGAGGCAATTATTTGATTATGTCCTCAGGGGCTCCACAGGAGCAGCCCCATTTTGTTTAGCATTACAGAGGCAGGCAAAATTTCTCTACCTCCATATTTTGGCATAGGGTATTTATGCAACAGTGATTACCACAGCAACAAATGTTAATTCAGTGTAATTTATAATGTTCTTGCAATGTGTTCTTTGAGAAGTGGCTCATACTGCTGCAAGGCTATATGTAAAGTACTACAGAAGCAAGGGATGGAGCAAGAATCTCAGCATCTTCAGTCCAAGCTTATGTTTTTGGTTCTGGAGGTGCAGATTTAGGTCCTTGCATTTGGTTTGACTGCTCTGTTGCTAATCCACCTAAAAAGTTATGACCATTCAGTGGTTATAACTAGTGGTTAATAACTAGTGGTTAAGACTAGGGTTATAATTCTAAACCTGAATGCTTCTAGTGAGCTTTCCTTCCCTTGCTGCTGTATTTTCTATGTCTGAGCAAACTAAGATTATTTTAATTACTTCAGCCATTTAAAATATTTATGCTGATATGGAAGTCTTAAGGTCGTAAAGAAATTGCTACTAATAGAAGCAATGTATTACCATAGCCTGTATTTATGATTCTTTACTTTTTCCTGCTATGTGACTCACCCTACTTGATTATTTGGAAATATATATTTTTAAATGAATTTTTGCTGAGATATAATACAGAAAATATTACAAAAAATTACAGAAATACTGGTTTTATCCTTCCCATCCCCACCCCCAAACAGATCCAAGAAACTGAGGGAATGAAGCAAAAATATATAAATACATAAATAAATATACCTTTCTTATTTTTAGGCATTCAGTGTTAAACTATACAGAGAAAGCCATCTGCAGAGAAAGCCAGGAGAGATACAGAAAATGCAAACATGTACATTAAAAATACATCCAAGAGTTGAACAGGAAACTTGCTTTCCAATATAATCAAAGCTAAAAACACCTTCATACTTAAGATGGATAGTGTCTGTATAGAAGCTGCAACTAGCCCTATGGCAGCAATTTGGTTGGAGAAAGATGTGGAGATCTGCATCCTGCTGCAGGCCCCTGCATCTTGGTGGCCCCCATCTCTTGAACCAGATCATGCCAAAACCCAACAGGTATTTGAGAATAAACCCATGTTCCGATTCCAGACATGGATCTCATATTCACATTTTGGGATGGTTTCTATTATTATAGAAGAACATGAGAGTGAAAGTAGATTTAGTTCTGAACAGCACTGAGAATGAAATTATCATAATAAATCTTTCTGGTGTATTTTAGAGTGATTAATCTCAATCCTATCTCAGTCCTGTTCCTCCCACCTCCAAATCAGCAAGGGGGAAGAACCAGCTGGCAGAGGGCACTGTCACAGCTTCCCACGAGTAGAAGTCACAGGACCCAGAGAATGGGAGGAGGAAATATGTCTTGAGATGACAGGAGACATGGTTCAGTGGAGGTCTAAAAGCTGCATATGAGCAGAGGCAGGTGCCGTGTAGAGCAGTGATCTGCAGGGAGCTGCGAGGGGGCTGAGAAGCAGGAGTCCCAGTGGGATGTTTTGCAAGTGCAGCCAAACATCAGGTCCCACTTGCAGGCCAGAAGGGTTTATGCAGTGGGGACCCCCTTTACAAAGGCATCTTCATGCACCCACACTGAATATTACAGTTGGATAAGAGGTTAACTTTTATGCTTGAATTTCCACAGATCAGGAGTCCTATGTACATGAGCTGGAGGATACTTTGAAGCCCTGTGCAGACCTCTTGTGCCTAGAAGAGACTGGAGTCTGCACCTTGCATAATGATCACCTACAGCAGGGATGGATGTGGTAAAGTTTCCAGATACAGAACTAAGAGAGAAACTGAGATCATCCTGCAGTAATGGGGCAACTCTGCTGCATATAACTCTTGCAAATAAAACTATATCCAAAGCTGCATATAACTCTTGAATCACTCTGCAGTGACCGCGCGGATGGGACTGCACTGAGTGACTGTGAGACTGGTACAGTTGGGACTGTGAATGTCCATCTGCAGCAGAAATCGATTAGCAAGTGCTACTGAGTCCCACATATTCAATCCAATGCATCTGACACAGAAGCAATGGGAAGCCACTGTCATCTCCCATCTGTGAGCGATTCTCTATCCTTTGGCTCTCTGAAATAAACAGCATGTGGCTTGCAGCCTCCACTGTTCTGCAAGATCAGTCTCGCTGATTACAAGAAGCAAATGTTAGACATTATGTCCTGGGAAATACCAATCCACATTACCAGCTAGATACTCAAAATCTTTGCCAGGTGTTACAGCTGTGTGCCCAGAGGAGCTGCGAGGAGCCTCACTGGCATTGGGATCACTCCTGCTCAAGGCACAAGGGAAAGCTGTGGCTGTGGACACAGAAAATATGGTGCTAAGCTTCAGTCCCACGTGATGTCAGAGTCCCAGACAGTCCCACATCAGTCCCAGAAACCACTCTATCTCACATGAAACCTGGATCACACAGAGGATGTCCTAGCATAGGGATACCATACCCATATATTTTTTACAGGAGGAAGGTCTCTTATCAGGCCTATTCTGAAGTGCAAATGGTGCTGTGCTTCAGGCACTGTGCACAAGCAGTGCTTCAGTCAGCAGAAAGTAGCTCTGTGAGTAGGCAGGTCAGCAAGAGTAGAGTGACAGTAAAGAAGGGGTTATCATTTACTGTGAATGTTTCCCATAATATGCTTGAGGCTTTATTCTCAGCAGTGCTGGAAGAGATTTTTTTGCAAGGATCTGCAAGGCTCTAGTCAACCTGCTGCTCATCTCAGTATCACTGGGGCATTCCATCTCATGGCCTTGCCAGTGCTGCCCCTCAAAGCCCATCCACATATGTCTAAACCTCCCTGGGCTAGACATGCACCACTGCGTGCATGCTACTGCTGATGCCTCTGCGAATCTCTCCAAGTGACATTCAGAGCAGGCACAGTATTTGCACAACAGGATGCACAAGCTGCCTGCTTGCCATGTTGCCCTTACATTTTTCTCATCTCTGAGTCCTCACTTCATCTGGGGCAACCTGCTCCCTTCTTAAACACTTTTTGAAATAAAATAGTCTGAAAAACACGTTCATGCTAGCTGGATCATTTCTGTAAATATAACTTTTACAATTATCCTTAAGATTTTGCTCTACTTTTCTTGCCACAATCTGTACACCGTCTTTCCTACAATTTATATTATATGCTCTGTCTTATCGTTTCATTTCAGGATACATTTTGTGTGAGACGTACTTTGCAAAACACAGCTGTATCATATCTAAATCTGCCTAGGCTCAAAGCCCAAAGAACTTCAGTGTCTCTTATTTAAAAATCATCTGGCTTACCCAGCAGCAACATTTTTTTGTGGTCTTTTTTTTATTCGCTTTTTATGTTTGTTTTTAAAGTGATATCTTGAAATAAAATGCCATCACTCATAGCTCATCAGTACAAATCAACTTCTAGTCAAAAGCTTGAAGTCAAACTCTTTAAAGATTTTGGGACACTTGAAATTTTCAAAGCATTTGAGTGCATTTGTAGTGTGATATGTTATTAATGCATATTTTTACTAGAGAAATAGAAAGACTTCTGATCATCAAGATCTAATAGACTTGCTAATTATAGAAGGTTGTAAAAATAGGGGAGGTTTTCAAACAGGGGGTGAAGAATGCAAAACAGGGTACTATTTTGTTCTTTTTTCTTTTTTTTCAAAATCAACATGAAATTGTAGTGATCTTGATTCTTCAATGTGACCTCTGCTTGTGGAGTTAAGCTAGACAGGGCATAGATCATGTGCTTCACTGCAGAGAATATTTCATCTTTTGAAATCTGTTTCCAAATGTGGTACTACACTCACCAACTGAATCCATCAATAGTGGCAACCTTTAGATAGTCCAACATAGGATATTGCCATGCTGTAAACACCCTGTCAATACCTGTCTCTTAGACTATGCTCATACTCATCTAAAAATGGAAGTATTATCGTGAAAATATTTCAGGTTCTGGAAGAGGTCCCTGGATTTAAAGAGTCTGTGATATATGAGAGAGCTTGTAGTATAATTTTGTCCTTGTGGCACTGCTGTTTTTTATGAATGTGAATGCGTGACACAACGCGTCAAATCCATGCAACTCAGGCTGGGTGAAATGTTTGCACTCCTGGAATCTGAAGTGCTCTTTGCAAGACAGGTGATCTCAGAGGGGCAACCGCCGTCAAGATCTGCAGGACCCAGCCCTAGAGATAAACCCCGTCAGGCAACTCTGACTGTACTTCCTTCCTTGCCTTGCAGAGTATACAATATTTATGATTAAGCTTTATAAATGAAAATCGGAGAGGGTTCTGTGCTGGTTAGAGCTGTGCAGCCTTATTCTGGGTGATTCATTCATTGAGTCAGTCAACCGTGCATGCAATCATTCATAAGTAATGCTGCGCTCTGCTTCACCATGCAGCAATGATTTACCTCCCCGCTGCCTTTCGCTGTTTGTTCAGCAAGCAGGCCAAGCTAAAGAGCTTCCTATTTCAAGCCTTGCCATTATTTTTAAAGAAACAGTGTTATCTAAGTGCCCACATAAAGAGAGCTGTACAGAAAGTCAAACAGAAAGGTCAATGGAGAGGACTGCAACACTTAGTTTGACCTGTATTATCCCTCCTAAAATGTTCTTTGTCCAGCGTTCATGAGAAGAGAGGTATATTTACAAAGAAGACGTCAACTCCTTGAACTCTTGTGTCTTGCCATGAGTAGGTCTATAAAAACAGCCCATTTTTAACACCTACTTCGACTCCTAGAAGGGGATTGACAGCTCCCCCTAATCTGATTCATGAAATAAAACCTGGAGAACCAGGACTGGTTTTTTTTTCTTTTATCAACATTTAATTATTTTCTTTTTTAATTCAACCACTCACAGAAAAGAAAATCATATAGCAAAGCACAGACCAATGAACACATTTTGGAGCATGTATTTTTCAAGGAGCTATGAAGAATGAAGATCTGGCCAGAGTTGCAGATTGAGCAACAACATGAGTTTCATTTCTGCAAAAACATAGAATGTGGGGGATTCACCTCTTTCAGCTTTACATGAGTGGAATGAGGAATTTAGTTTAAGCTAATCTTACAGTACACTGACCACTTAGGTAGACAGAGAATAAGTCTGCATGGAAGGAAAGCATAATGTGACGCTGCATATATATATATATTTGTTGTGTCTTCTGGTACCAGGAAATATCAGTTCAGAGTAGAATTACAGGCTCAGTATCAGTAATTATCAACAAATACACAGGTCATGGCAACCGTCATGACTAATAAAATCCCGAAGTGCAGACACACGCTTGATGAAGGAAAATAGAGATAGAGTAAAACTACTTCCTACCCATTTTGGGAGGAGATTTTTTTCCCTCTTAATTCTAAATGGATCTCTGAACTGAATATGTTCCAGTTGGGAAATTTGACCTTAAATAATGTTATATTTCATCTAAATAGACATAAAAAAAGGAACTGAAAGTTAAAACAGAGTGCTGAGTGGTACATGTTCGTGCATCCCAGACATCTGGGATATCACAATTAGAAACCCTTTGTGGGCATATTTTCATTAGTCACAAAAAGGACAACTCATGTTTTTTTCCTGTTTTCTCAAGCTTTCAAAGACCTACAGTGTATCCTTAAACATAAGTCATTAAATTATGTTTCAAGCTTTAGGAATTTCATGCTTTGAAATTACTTTGAAGTTGGCAGATGATTTTATTTTTCTGTTTTGCTTTTTTAATTTTAGTTCTTAAAGAAAGAAACTTCAGTTTATCTCCCATTGTTGTTCTCTTTTACAGCTCATCAAAGGATACCCTTTTGAAAAGATACATATTCTGGTTACAGAATAATGTTTTGAAGAGCCTGCTATATTTTGAAACCTTAGTAACAGCAAGACTTTAAAATACCGTTTTAAATCATTTACTTTTCTACTTTTTTAGTGGAATTTTCAGGGAAATTATAATTGTTTGCTTGATTGATTGTTTTTTACAGTTTGTTCTAATACTTTACCCTATAAAATCAGCTATATTTCTGCATATTTTCCTGCCAGCTTTTAGTCTCTTAAGCATTCTATTTTTAAGAACTTACTTACTGTATTCAGGATACTGTATGGCTATTTTTGCAAATAGTAGTCTATTGCTAACGTTTTATAATACAAACAAATGCATTTGAAGAGAATACAGGTATTGCCATATTATGGACTTGTTGACCTGTCTAGCTGACAATCATTTTCATGGAAAATTGAATTTTCCACTGAATAGAAATTTTTACAGGAAGTGTCTGGCTAATACAGGAATTGCTCATTCCTTGTAAAAGGACCAAATACCCCAAACCTGAAATATTTTGTTCAGCTGTGATGCTTTGCTTCTCTGCACTTCTTAGCTTATAGTCTTTTTTTTTCAAGTAATCAAGTGAAATATGCATGCTAGTGTTGTAAGTGTTTCATTTTTACTGTAAACAATTCCACTTTGGGTGCTTAGGAGATGAAAGTAAGATGCCTCCATTGCTATTGTGATCCCATGACTTGGCATAACCACTTAGTAGTACACAAAACTCTGGGAGATCCTCTCCCATATTGATACACAATGAGAAAGAACCAAGAGTCATACAAAAAATAGACAACTGTGGACAAGGAGGAGAAGGATGATCCTGGCAGCCTAGCCATGTATATGAGATTCTGCTAGACTCGTCTAGACTCAAGAGCTATAAACTCTGCATGCTTGCTCTAAATTTCTCTGGGCTCTTATTGTTCATATGGGCAAGCATTAAAATTCAATTGCCAAGCATTAAATGTTTGAATGTATCTGCTTGTCCAAGACACAGAACAGTACTTTGGTCTACAGAAGATCTAGCAATATGTTCAATTCAGTAACACTATTTTGCTGTATAAAGTGATAAATGTTGTTGTAAAATCTATTACCCAATTGCTTGCATTCTGTAAAAAACCTATCACACAAGTATTCTGCAAGAAATAGTTCTCTGGTCAATCATTTGCAAAATGGACATAAATCGCAACATGTTTATAGTTAGGTACAGGTCTCTCATTTCAGCATGGAATATAATCTATTCCTGAGTCAACAATTCTTTTTTTTTTGTTGGTAAAATGGAAATACATAGTGTTGTTGTGCTGATTTTACTTACTTACCTGATCAGAGAGCTTTAAAGATAATGTGCCCACTTTGTCCTTGAGGCAGAACAATGGAAAGAGTACAATGGAAGCAGTCGGAAACTCCGTCTTGCCTATTGTTAGTCAACACTGAGAGAAAATTTGTTCTGTGGTTCAGTGTGGCTAGGTGAGACTGGACTGTTCCAAGATAGAAACTACTAGGCATAATAAGTCCTCCTGAAAGACCTTAAAGCTACAATAGGTGAAGAATGGAAACTTTTGTTATGTTCTGCATTTTTCAGATGAGCAACTAAGGCAAAAGAGATTAAGTCTGGGTCAGCATTAGGAACTAAACCCAGAGGCTGTGATTTCACTGTCTCTCTGCTTGGCAGCCTGTGTTCTGCCAAATACTTACGTAGAGCAGCACAGTAACTCCACCATGTCCTCCTCTCCTTCATTTTTAATTGTCTTTGCTCACCTTTCTGAAACCCCACTCTTTTTCTTCTGACCTTGTCTTCTTTGTAATGTGCATGGCTGAGGAGAAGTCGTGGCTGAGTTAACTGAATGTAAATCTGCTTGTCTTTTACACAAGAGGGACTGAAACTACAGTGTCTGAAGCACATAAACATCCAATATTTCCTTCCTCACAAGGTATCTGTTCTTGTTCTTCCTGAGGCAAGTTAAATTGACCTCACGTCTGAAAGAAAATCTCTTATTTTCACATACTGACTGCAGGTTCATCCTGGAAACTTCAAACTCATCTAGAAGATTGCAAGATAACAGTTGTTATCAGGATTAGGCTGGTGAGAACTGTTGACCCTCACTTGTTAGTTTGTCCCTTTACTGCATCGAGTGTCCCTTTATTAATTGATTGTGTGTTGTCTGAATCTACGATTGCAAGTCTTGTGGAGCAGGTGTTGTTTGGGGATTATTAGCATGGACAATACAGAGGACATCATAATCTCTTTGGAATCACAACCACAACAGAGGGAATGAGTAATCATTAGTATGAGTCCACAGAATGAGCCATATGGCAGCCCTCAGGGGAGCACAAGCAGCTCAGTCATCCAGGCACTGTTAATCTAGGCGTTTCCGAATAGGTGCATTAACAGCTCCTCTAAGAGCTGGAATATTATGAGTTGAGTGATATTTCTGCTCTACTTTTCTCTTTCACTTTGAATCCATTCAGGCACCTTGAGGCCACATGCGGAAGCTGCAGTGACACTCTCCGGAGGAGGCTGAACTGATTACTTTCTGCTTCATGTGCTGCTGAGACTCCAGGCACCGACTTCTTTGTGGGACTGATGCGCAGTTGCATCTTAGCCCATTAAGCACCACAGATCTGCTGAGCTATCCAACTTTTATTCACAAAGCTAAAAACCTGTGCCATCATCCAGCACTCTGCAGATGCCCCAGATATTGCAGCAACACAATCACTCCACCGTTTAGAGTACTTTGTTCCTGTCTCTGTGAATTATGGGGTGTCACATCATGGCCTATGTTACTAGAGTAGGAGGTTACCCAACATGACATGACATAATGGGATACAGTCTGTGGATGCAGGATAGAGAAGAGTCGGAAGGGAAATACAACTGGACCCATATCTAAGAAAAATTTACTGACTTCGTATTTAGCCAAGCAACTACTTGCATCTCACTAGCTTATTCAAAGAATGGGTCAGATTTTTGTTTCATGGTGATCTAAAAAGAAACTAATTTTATTACATAGCTAGGAAACATTAGACAGAATATCTTATTTACATTTCAAATAGCGTATAACTACTGCTGATAAAAGAAAAAGAAAGCCCAAAACACTTTGTCAGCATTTTCAGTCCCTGTTAAATTGAAATGTTTTGCAGACACCATTCAGTTTCACCAAAATTTGGAATAGAACAGGGACAGGTTTCGAAATCCATGCAAAGATGTGCATGGTTTCCTGTCATGCTCATCTGTTCCCACTCCTCACAGACTTGCAGCTTCTTGGCAGCAAAAGGCTCCTGAGATCCACCAAACTGTCCTGGAATCAGAGATCCTGTTGCTTTCACAGAGAATTTCAGCAATTGTGGTTTTCATTCCATAGCAGATGAGAACCAAATGTCAAAGTATCAAAATCCTCTGTGGGATGGCATTACCTTTCTCCACGCAGTTCTACTGAGACATAGGAAGAATCAAATAAACTGCAGAACTGCTAATTGCAATGACACATAAAATCGATTCTGTGAGACACACTTAGGACTTAGTCACACACCAGACTCCTGTCCTTTTTCTCTCTTCACCTACACGTAAGCTTTCTCAGCAGCAAGCAATGAGAAGTCTCTCTAGAGAGACATTCATTACCCTGCAGCCTTACTATCCTCAAGGGACAAGCATTTTTTTCTGTCCTGGAATAATTGTTTTTAATTGCAAAACATCCTCTACTTAAACAAGATTTCCCTTGGCAAACTCAGACAGACCAATGATTATTTATTATTTGCAATGCCATTACGCATAGGAACTCAGTCATGAATCACACTCCCAAGGGCCATCTTTTTACATATAGGTGTACCTAAGCGTACTATTTCATATCCTTCCATTTGGTTTCTGGATAAGTGGGTTGTTAAATTAGAAAAATAGGCACAGACAGGAAAGAGCACTAGAAAGCCATTCACTGTAAAGTACTTGCCTTCTATTAATGTGGTTCTTTCCCATTGAGTGTTTTTGAGCACTATGTACAGGGTTAGTTTCCAAGAGCAGAAAAAGACAATTGGAAAAACTTTTGAAAAAGCTGAGGAGCTTTAAGGGAATAGAGACCAAACCAGGGTACTATCTTAATCAGGTAGTCTTTTCCAAGACTATTAGTGCAGTCAGGTGTAGTTAGCTCTAATTCTGTTTCTAACCTAATTTCTACACCCACAGAATATTGATTTCCTCCATAGGGATGACTTTAGTCACCATATGCTTTCCCTGCAATCTAAACATTCGTTAAATCGGTCAAAAAAACCTTCCAAGTCTACCTGTGCGAGCACTGACTAATGACTCACAATCATGTTACAGATTAAAAACAGGATTGGCAACTCACTGTGTCTTTGCGGAATTGGTAGAAAACTGAGCCATTGTAACTCTGGATATGATAAAACAAAAACAGAAATGCAAAACAAACCTAAATTTCCCCAGATGCTAGAGAAACATCCCCCACCTTGCCCCCCGAACTCTCAGGAACTATTTAGTGGGTGTCTTCTTACAAGGAAGCCAAAGTGCATTTTGAAGAATAAAAGGGTATATTCCATAGTATTTTATGCTTCCTGGGTCAATCTAGCCCCTTCCTCCCCTTGTCCTTAACTTTGTTGTTGTGTGAATGTTTGTAGAAGACATCAGCTCTGTTTTTCTATATTTTCACATCTATTTGCCAGTTGCCATGTGGAACTTCACTGTGTTTCGAAAAGATGATTTAGCAGGATCAACCAAATGTTCCTTCGGGTAGATTCTTTAGCCTGTGTGAGCAGACAAGGGACAGGAACAATCTGCCTGTGCAGTGCAACTTTTGTTCCTGTGGCTCCAAACATGTTTCCATCATTCCTTCCTTCCAATGGTCAGGAAGGACCTTCTCCTCCCAGAACACCCAAAACTTGATGCAGAAAGAGTTGTAAAGAATTAATTATCTCTGATGCATAATCACTTTCTTGCTCACAGGTCCCCAAATTTGGAGTCAAGGAAAGAATCTCTTCTTGTTTAAGGCTCTTTGGGACTTTGGAAAATTAAGGAGAAAAATGATTTTTTTATTTTTTTTTTATGTTACATGGTTCACCATGCTTCATAAATTAAAACAGATTGTTTAAGCACTGATGGCATTTTGGCCTCTTGAGTCTTCAGATAATGGCAAATCTGGTTAGCTGGTCTATTTGGTCAGCATTTTGGAAACTCAGGCAGTTGGTTCCACATTTTCATACAAAAATAAGGACAGCTGTGAGTGGTACTGGATGAAAGCCCTGGATGAAAATAACCATTTTCCAGCTAAAACTCCTATTGGGTGTGTAGCTGAGAATAAAAAAACCACCAGGATAATCATATGTAGTGATATTACCCCAGAACACTTTTGCACCCTGCAGAAATTAACTATGCAGGGATTTCCTGAATCAGAAACAGCATCTGTACAATGAATTGCTCTGACTGTGCTTTTATTTCAATGAACTGAAATTATCCAGTCACTTCTTAATTCATGTAGGATTTAACGTCTATAGTTTCTAGGGGCAAGGAAGTCTGATAGTGGTTGCTAGGATAAAATTTAACAAAGGATCTTTGATGTAATATTAAATAGGTTTGGTGGGAACTAACCTTTAGTAGTTTCTTTGAATTTTGAAGTTGTGGCACTTTTTCATATTCCTGCTAGCCTGCACCCTAGTTCACCCTCAAAATCAAGAATAAAAAATCAGCTAGCAAAATTCATTACACTCTGCTTTTGCTTTAATAATTAAGAATTCTTCTGTATCTTTGTTTTCTCTGGTAAGCAGTATAGAGAAACAAAGTAACATGCCTTTTAAACTTACACAGATGCTTTATCCATTCTTTTTCACATTCTCTCTACAACATAATATAACCAAATCATTCCCCCACTCAAAATAAAATTTTGGTTACATGCAGATTGTGAATGGACTTTTCTTGGATCGCTTGGAGGAAATACTTATTAAACAGGATGTGCCTCTTCCTCAGGGTGACAGGTTATACACAGAGATTTTTCATCAAAATGAAAACTGCTTCATTCGCTGCCAACCATATGTAAAGTAGGAAGAAAAGTCTGGCCTTGGTGACTCCTGGGAGACTGAAAGTGGAGACTAAGTGGAAAATACATACATTATAAATGTTCTTTTTAAAACATACTTTTACAGAGCTCTCAAAACATAGGGAGCTGAAAATTATATCCAAGCAATAAATTAGCCAGAGATGCAAAGGTATACTATTTTGAAGATGGTGTTTTAACTAGGCTAGTAAAATCCACTAGCAAATCCACTTGTAAACCCACTAAATAGACTAGTAGATTTTAAATCCAGAAGGGACAGTTGTGACCACTTGTCTAGCATCCTGGGTAGTACAGATTGATACTCTTTTAGGAATTTACTCCACCCAAAGTCCAAACTTATTCAGAAGAAAAACAATTAATCTCACACACTTCATGATCTAAAGAGTGGATTGGCTTGGAAAAAAGAAAAAAGTGAAATTGTACAGCTGATTTTAGAGAGACCTTTCTAGGGTCTAGAGTAGCATCCTTTTGGTTTGTTTATGTCGTTGTTAGTGTTGTAGCCATTGGGGGACTGAGGCCTTCCTTTCTAAATGTAGCTTCTTTGTTCTATCGGCAGTAATTATATTGTGCAGTCCTACTGAGGGAAAGGGCTTCAATGTAGCTAGCCTGAGATTCTTCCTTTGGGGTTTAAGGGCTTGCTGTAAACTTACTCTAGACAATGTGGAAGAGACATATGGCAAAAGATCATGTTAGTGGGTTTGGGAGCACTTTGCGATTTTTCCTTTTTAACTGTTTTGACCATTTTTTTTTCCTGGTTTGATGTTAAGTGTGGAAAACTTGGAAAAAAGAAAATCTTGCCTTAAGACATGAAGGATGGTAGAAAGGCTTTTAGATCAAGCCATAAACCGTAGAGCAAGACTTTTTGTATGTTTGCCTATTTTATAGAATATTCTTGAATATTCTTCTTTGACTTATTTTAATATACAGTGAAAATGCACATAAACTTTTGCAGATTTTGGAGCAGGAGGCATTATGGTAATAAAAATCCTGTAGTGGTGGCAATTTGGGTAACACATGCTGTAACCCATCAGAGACTATTTCTATAATGCTCCGTTCTAAGCCATTTCCCAAACCTGGAAGTGATACTCTCCTGTGATCTGCATACAAGACGTTTCACAAATATAGAATCATAGAATCATAGAATGGCTAGGGTTGGAAGGGACCTGTAGAGGTCATCTAGTCCAACCCCCCTGCACACACAGTATATTGCAAGTAAACCTATAAATGTTTTCTTTTTTGCCCTAATTTGGTACTTCTTGTGTCATACAGGTAAAAATGTCTCCTTCCTCACATGACATAAGTCCCTGAGAGAAAGATCCTACAGAACAGAGATGACAAAGATGACCTGGTACTCAGTTTATCTCAAAGCACTGCACAAATTACAATGAGCTGGTATACAGAAAGGATATTTTTCACTCGGAATTGGACAAAGGTCTCATATAACTGAGTGGACCAGCAACTGAAGAGTACAAAAAAATCCAAAGAGAAGGCACTAACCCGTTTCACTCATTTCATTGGAAGCTGAAATTGGCCTCTAAAATAAAAATGGATTTGGGATGGATTTGAACTGGAGACTGCAAGTGGTTAAAGTCATCTCTGTTTGTTTCGCACTTGCAATACTATCCTCTTATGAGCTCTACCAAAGATACACTGCTCTTCTCTGGGAACTTATATTAAAAGCGTTGCTCCAAACAAGTAAAGGTCAAGTTAAGAGACAATAAAACATAACAACTAAAATCACATCAACATTTTAAAAACGTCTAAGGATGGACATCTGTGGAGTTATCTGCAGAAGAAGATCACAGTTGAGGTTAACAGCTAAATATCAGCTTTTGGCATAACGGTATTTTCAATTCCACCGCCAATCACATCCTCTGAAGCAACAATCACAAATTTAATAAAAATAAAATAAAATATCAAAATAGTTAAAACTTCAGTGACTGTAACTCACATTCAATGGAAAGCTAACTAGCTCTTGAAAAAGCACCTTTATTCTTTTCTTCTGTTCCCTAACAATATGCAAATGTTGGTTTTATGGTGGTGGAAAGCCATAATTCGTAACAGAAAGATTTTCCCAACATGGGAAATTATATTTCAAGTGAAACATGAATAGGAACCCTTATAATTTTACTATATTATTCTGTGAGCAATCAAATCACATTAATTCATTTTTATTTCTTTAATGTAAGGCTCAAACCCAAAGCACTTCTATCATTCTTTTCAGACATAGAGAATCAGTGCAGTTGTGTATGTATATGCTGATAATGCAAAAGCTGGATAAAGTCATGGGCCTACTTAAAGTCCTGAGAAGTAACACATGTTTTAAAGTTATTTGAACATTTCTTAAAGCAAATGACCAGATCTATGACCAGGGAGCATGCGTAGCACATAAATTGGCGCTCCTTGTCAGAGCAATGTGAAGATCTTGGAATCAGCCAGTCCTGAAAATGAGATGTAGTCTTCTTTCACAAAGATTTTACCTTCTCTCCTTGGAGTAGGACACCATTACAGCACAGCTTTAATGGATAGTCAAAAAAGCCCAGCTGATCAAGCAAAGCCATAACAGCCCATGCACAAAATCCAGGTCACTTGCCTGAATCCCAAGGAGTGAGGATAAGATCACATTGGCATATTGATCTTTCTCACAGGGGAAGATGTGGGAGAAACTCCAGGAAAGACCCCTGGGGAATATCCTCCTTACTAAAGGTGTTTCTGCTCTTGGGAGAATGAAAACTTCAGCTCAAAGCAGCGTGGCCCATGCACCATGGTTTGACCTCCTTGCCCAGCACATCTGCAGGAAGCCAATGTTCCTTTAGCCCATCTCGTGTGTCTGGGTGCACAAACTGCAACCTGGCAGGTCTCCCTTCACAGGAGAAGCCCCATTTGGAAGAATGCAAAAGCAGCAACATAACACAGAGGGTTAGATGCATCTCAAAGGCAAATCCATGCTGCCAAGCTGCATTTCCCAAGCCAGAATTCACCACTTCATACACCAAAGTGGGAGGATCAGCTTCGGACAGCACCATCCGCAGCAGGACCATATCACTGGTCTTTGATGTAATGTCTATTTAACTGTCTGTATCTGGCTATGTTCTTCAGTCTGACTCCAGCAGGAGATTTCCCTGCCCTGTTTTCCATCCTCCTCCATGTGGGATGAAAGACTGTCTACAGCCTCCCTCTTTCTCATTCCCCCCATCCCACATAGTAGAGCTTCAGCCTTGCAAAACTCCTCTATCACTGACATAGCTTGAGGTCACTGAAATTGCACCATCCATGCCAGAGTCATAGTCACAGTACAAGCATTTGTTTGGGTAAAACTCCCATAAAACTTCTGAAACACAGCTACTCTCAGATGTAATAGCTTCATTGATTTGTATCTTATTTTGAATAATTCTTAGAATAGGTATAAAGCTCAGTGTGCCAGGGCAGGTCTGCCCTAGAGGCCCAATACACTCTGTGAGAATGACAGCTGTTTACATCTCCTCTCTGGACTCATACAGCCTGACTCGGTTTCATGTCTGGATGTGAAACCTCAGTCTTCGCCTTTGGGGCTGAGAAAATCCGTGTTAGTAGGTGGTTACCACGTGGTAACAAAAGCACAGCTATCTGGCAGCGCAATCTGCATGGAAACAAAATATTGTCATTTTCTACCCTGAACTAAACTAGGTCCAGGCAACCAATCACTTGATGTGAATAATCCTGTGGTGAAAACAGCCCTTCTGTTCACATCAGTGACAGTGTCTCACATGTTGGAGGCTTTTGGTATTCATGGAGCCACAGAAACCAAAAGCTGTTTGGGATAGAAGAGATGCACTAGCACATTCAGGCTTTTTTTTCATTGTCAAATATTTCAGGAAGAAGATTATTCAAAAATAACTGCAATTTCCAGTCTGCTTTCTTCTAACTCATTTCTGCACCAGAGTTGCTCTGGCTGCAGCTGGTGGAAATTGCAAACTGCATCAGCAGTGTCTGGAGCAAAAAGTAGCAGGATCCTCACGTCCAGCATTCAGGTCCTGGGCCTCTTAACAACCTGTGCTGTATTTTAAGTGTAAAAGCATTGTTTTTTAACTCAGTGCAATGTCTTCTCCTCTGGAAGTATCCCTGCAGCATGGCATTCCAGTGGCTGGACCACACCTGCCTCAGGGAGAGAAAGCAATGGAGCAAAGTACATGGAAAGCTGGGACAGGAACAGTTATGCCAGAAGATAAAATCACAAAACTATAATTTCCATGAAGTGAAACAGGACACAGACATTCTGGCCTAAAAATATGTTTGTATACCAGTCTTAATCACAGTTCTTGAATGTTTTCTAATGTTTTCTATTTTCTAATGTTTTCTATTTTCTAATGTTTTCTATAAGAAATACTGATGTTCAGACATGAAGGAGGATAGCAAAGGGTAAAATAACCCTTATTTGTACTGGTGATATTTTTTCAGGAACTAGGTAAATAGCACAAAGCATTTCCAGAGCAATGCTTCTCTAGTTTTCCCAACTCTTCTTAAATTGGATGAGCACCACACAGACATAAAGCTTACTACTTCCCTTTGAAAATCACCTTAGAGTCAGTGGGCTCCAATTAGCCACAGACCAAACAACTGCAATAACATCACCCTGTAAAATGTTCCCTTCAGAATAGATTTTTACACATATTTTACTTTTCTATCTGTAAATACTTTTGATTAGAAATTACTTGTGTTTTTCCAGCCACTTGGACAAGGCTTTGGCTTATAAATTATATAGCACCTCTCCCTGCCACACAAGCTGATGTTTGATCATTGGTCCATGCCTAATCAGTGATGTTAACCTAAAGCCCCTGTGTTCTTTTCTTTTCATGCATGGTTCTTGCTCACAGAGCTTCACACAGAGGAGTTGAAAAGAGGATTTCTAGAGGGGGAAAAAAAAAGTCCAAAGGCAAACAAACTCAGAGTCTTTAGTACCTGAGCTGTCTTTGTGAAAGAATAAAATAAATGAACCTAGGAATATTTTGCACAATATACGGTTGTAATATTGCCAGTGAGACCAACTGAATAGCCTGAAGAGATATGGTCCATGCATTCAGTGTTTCAGTTAATCGCCTATAAATGATTAGCTCACTGTTTCATATATCTGGGCCTATTTTGCATTAGGTAGTTGTATTCTAAGCTGTGACTAAATACTCAATGAACATCAGATTACTTTTTTTAAGAGGCAGTTTGATATAACAGATAAAGCACAGGACCAGGTTCCAGAAAAAAAAATAGGCTGTCCTCCTGGCTGGCTGCAGGGTATTTAGGTGTCCTTGTCCATGCCTCAATTTCCCTATCTGCAAAGCAAGAAAACAACTTTTTCTGTGAACAGTGCTCTTTAATGCATATGAAATCGTAGCAATACAACTTGCAAAAGGTTTAAGGTGTATCTGCCTTTGCACATCAGAGAATGGTGACAGGACATCTCTTTGCCAGGTGCAATTAAGATTAAGGGGCAAGTGCTCATTGCTAGAGAAGAATTACAGCATTGTGTTGTGACTGGTGTATCGGGGGAGCACCCCTTCACTGGTGCCTAGAGCACAAATGACTAAACCACAGCGATACCAAGGGGTATACACGGCAGTGTAATCAGGCTCTTCTACTCTCTATTAGAAGTGCAACCCTTTCCTGGTATGCAAGTGGCCTGCTGCCCTGTTGGAGGAAAATCCTCTACTTCATCAGTAGCTACAAAGACCTGCATCAGAATCAGCGGGTATTTGTGTCCAAGGCATGGGAGATGTGTTCACCTAAAAATACAGATATTTAGCCAAACAAGCATATCCTATTTAACTATTCTTAATCAAGTTCATAAGCTGAAATTGAATACAGCTTGTTAACAGTATAGTCCTACTGCCAGATGAACCCTATACATAAGAGCTACTTCAGATCACTTCTACATCTGTTCCAGCTATTGAAAACCACCCCAGAGTGTCCCTCCATAACTTTATGGTGGGCTGTTTTCAGGCTGGTTTAGTCTGCCTCTTATCTGTACTGGAAAATAAAGTAGCACTTTCAGCTCTGAGCTGAAGGTGGAATTGAGTGCCCCGTTTTAAGGACGGAGAAGACATGCTCATAAGCTGCAGTATCACTTCTCTCGGCCTGCCCTTCCACTTGTTCCTCTTCCTCTACCACCTAAACCCACTTTGTTTATTTTTTCTGGCCCTGCAGGGCCCACATATCTCTTTGATTTTAAAGATGACTCCCACCTCTAGTCAGATCATGTTGCTAGTGCCTATCACCCACTTGCTGTATTTTCGAACAAGTCCCACTGTGATTTCTCCCTCTGTTCATTGTGTTCCACAGCGTGGAGCTCCCTTGCAGCATTTGCTCCTGCAAGCAAATCCATTATCTACCCTCAAACTTCCCTTTCCTGTTGATAAAAAATGTTACAACACTTTGTCATTGCACCATCAGCTTAAGTCTGCAATACAGAACTCTGACAACAAAAACAGGCACTTCCCTCCCACTCATACAATTTGCTCCTTTTCAACCCTGGCTGGTCCACTGACTTGTGCCAGCAGAGGCAGTTGTGTGGCAGCATAGTGAAGAGCTGGGAAGCTGACGTGCATAAAAATAACTATATTTTGCTAGGTTAGCTGTTTTCTGCATCAACGCTTGTTCTGGGCAAGAGTAGAAAGAGGAGGGGATGCAGAAGCAGGAATAATCAGTTGAAGAAAAAGGCAGGATAATATTCATGGTTTTGGCTGGCTTAAACTGCTTGTAAAAGCATACTACCAGATTAGGGGTCCCACTGCCTCTCATGCAAGGACATATCATCTCTCACCTCTTGCATTCCTCTGTTCCCATATTTGAGCTACCTCTTAGGCAATCTCTTGTATCTGAGGGGAGCTGTTGCCATTGGAGACACCACTTCCCTTACCATCACTCTGTGAAAAACATACTGTGGTATATAGTAGTGGAAACACTACAGCCCATCACAGACACAGCAGCATCTAGCCCTCCTTGGTCTAGTTTTGACGCTAAGGCACACACCATCTTCTAGCATCTGGCACAGTGGCATTTTAGAATATTTGGGATTTTGTTGGTGATGCAAAAAAAGAAAAATACTTACAGTAATAGCAGCATCAAACACAAACCATTAGAGAAATTTCTCTGCTAAGCTAAAATTACCTTTCTACTATTTAAAAAGAAAATCACAGTACTTCACCACAAAGCAAGAACTCTAGTTCTTATAGTTCTTTTAGGCATGCATATTTCTTGCTGCAAACTGAAATTAAAAAAAAAAAAAGACAAAAGTTAAATGCTCCTGCACTAAAAAGGTTTCCTGACAGTTCATCTCTCAGGGCAGTTGTCCATATCACTTTCGAAGAGTTTTTTTTTATTATCCTTTTTTTAAGAGCTGCCAGAACTTATCTTTCAGAGAGAAAACATGATCCTGTAAGAGGAAGTGGCAAAACCTGCCACCTTAAAAACCCATTTTACATAGCCACAGAACCCACTGGACTGGAAGGCTCTTGCAAAGCAACTTCCACCTCACTTCCTCTCAGCTGTTGTCTCTGAGCAGTCTGTGCCTTTGAAGACCCAGCAGGTGAAACAGTATCTCATTGCACTTCCACACACAGCTGTGGTAGGAGCAAAGGGACCTTCTGGGGCTGGAATAGCAACAGAGCAAGTATATAGATCCCATGGAAATCCTGGGGCACTCAAGGCATCTCCAGTATCTGGAATACCCTATATCATTACTCCTTTCCTTCCTGATGATGGGAACACATCAGCTTCTCCAGATCCTGGAAGATTCCCAGTACTGGAAAGCATACTGCAAAGTCAATACTGACAGGCTATCAATAGGACTTCATCATTTACTGAGAATGAAATCTGGGAGAGCAATGCCATCCTTGGCCATGGCTCCCCTCTTCTCACATCAGTTTAACTGCCATGTGTGTATAAACCTACCTCATTGCTGAATTGGAGGGCTAGCAGCAGTGTGATTGACCAACAGCAGATTGTTGAGAAGCTCTTAAGTGCATATGGGGTCTCTCTCCTCTCTGTCTCCTGGGGAGAGGTGAGCATGAGCCAGTTTCTGAGGATTTCTGATGGGGCCATGGGATTACTACACCTCAAGTTTAACATGCTGAGGTTTGGCTCATATTAGTAAACACTCCTGTGCCTATAAAATCCACCTTGGTCTGGGGTGTTAGCATGGCTTTGAAGCAAGTCTCCTGAAGGTTACCACTTACCATGCACTGATTTGACTCCAGAGTTTTTTGGTGCATGTTATCTTTGTGCTCCAAATCCTAAATCAGGCAAAAGTATTGAAACCAAAGACCCCTTCATGGGACATCTTTGAACTACATGTCCAAGAGACATATGGTTCAGGAAAAAAGAGAAAATCCATTCCAGGCTCACATAACATAAAGACATAAGGTTCAATATGCTAATCAAAGCCTGTTGTGCTTACTAATGTAGTCATAGCCACTGCTGCATGGTCATATCTTCACAAATTTTTACGATTCTGGCAATGGTTTCTTAAATTTCCCCCAGTCTCCTTCTTACCAAAAGCTTTGACTGCATAAAAACAGAGTAAAAGAAAACATGCTATGCTGCTGCCAGTTCTATGTGTATTTTGAATTGAATTTTGAAATATATTTGAAAAGGCACTATGAAAATGTTTAATGTTCTCATGAAAGTAGTGAACTTTCTATCTTCCACTGATCATTGACATTCAGTAGAAATAAGTTGTCTTCTCTTTTAAATATATAGTGAGGATTTTAATGGCATTTTCTTGTTTTGTTAACAACCATATGAAAACTTCAAGGGGCTTGTTTGATCATGGGCCATGCGTGTCTGGCTGTGTAACCAGGGTCACTAGAGACTCGCTGCTAATTTCCCCCGGGGTTTTCCCCTTCATTTTCACAAAACCACCATCTCATTGCTTATTCTGCTAGGTTTTATATCAATATCTGATCTAGATTAAAAATCCTCACATTTCTCCTGTTGTCTGAATGTCAGACCACTTTCTCTCTCTCCACTCCACCCCTCCCATCCCAGGAACTTATCACAAGAAACAGGCTCAGTACTAGAAGTGCTAATAATATTTGTCTTACGATGCTGTATCAGTTGCACCAGAGTGATAAACCAGTGAACAGAAAGAGCACTGTGGCAAAAAGCATGTCTTTGAAGGTGCATGATATCATGTCAAAAACAGCTACAGTGTATTTACTGATGGCTCAGAAATATTTCTCACCTCTGACTAAACCTAGTATATTTGAAGTAAGAAAGGAGTGACTACATCACAGACAGGAAATATTAAATATTTAATTACCTTTTTTTGGCACAAGTTTATAGCCCTGAGCTTCTTATAATGTATAAAATAGAGTACACCTGTCATATCTTGAATGAACATGAAACTGGGACTTGCAAAGCTAAATACATATGCAGAAAATTGTCTCAGTTTCAAATTGGAAGTTATAATTGCAGTGGGTATTTCTGCAGCAGGACAAATGATATATGTATGTGTGTTTTTTTAGTAGGTGGATTTCAATTTCTAAATTCTTAGAGATATCAGTATTATTTTGGTATAGGGGTTTATGCTAGGAGTAAGAGAATTGATGCACTTGAATTTAAAATGCACTGGTGGTCCAACAGATTAAATTATAGGGAAATTCTTTACATGACAGACCAGAACTACTTTTGTTCTGGAGAATGAAAGTCTCAGACTCAGTAGTACTGGACTCCAGTCCTAGGTTTGATCTGCTATGAATATTTGGTCAGGCTCAAGTCTCACAGTTTTGGTCTGTTTTATTTCTTACCTTCAGCAAGGTCTATATTCATATAGAGTAACCAAAGGTAGGTTGGATACCAGAAGTATTTTATCTGTTATAAAACTGACTTTTGCCTAGGACTTTTTGCTGAGCTCAGAAGCCATGTCACCAATTTTTTCCAGTACTTTTGTTAGTTCACTTCACTCTCTTGGTGCTACATTTGGTTGCACTGTATATGCAGATCCCTTCTATCATGCAAGTGCTTTAATGTAGAACCCTACATGCCTTAAGGTAATTTGTTAGGGATTTCCCGGTTTCCCACAGCCTGGTGAAAGCTGCAGCTTTGTCTGGGCTGCCAGACATCTCAAGAACCATCAGCATTGTAGCTGCTAATATGCAAAGGCACAAAATGAGATACAGACTCAGTAAAGCAGTAGAACAGATTTGATGATTACTGCTAGGAAAAAGAAAAAAAATCTGAAGATGATACTTAAAAGAATATCTGGGAAAAAAAATTACAGCCCAAAAACACGCTAAACTAAACAACCCTTGGATTCTTTTTTTCCTGGAAATGAAAGAGCACAGACCTTTCCTATCTTCCTCTACCTTATAATGTATCACCTGGGGTTATAATCAGATGAGTTTAGGTTCATTTGGTCCAACCTTCCATTGAGAAAAGGGCCTTAGACTTTTTTTAAAACATTTTAAAATGATTTTTCTAGAATATTTCCAACAAAGGAGATTTTATTACTTCTCTGAAAAACCTATTCCAATATTTTATTGCTCTCATGGTGATTTTTTTTTTATCTCCACACAAATGTTCTTTCTCCCTAATGCCTCTTGTTCAGTCACCCTGAACCTTTGCAGTAAGACCTCCTCTATTTTCTCTATAATTACCTTTCAGGTATTGGAAAATTGTGATTAGGTCCCCATAAGCCATCTATCCTTTAATCTGAACAATCCCAATTTGTTTAACCTTCCTTCATATGTCAGTTGGCCCTTCACTAGATCCTCTCCAGTCTCTCAGTGTCTCACCTGAACTAGCGGGAGGTAAACTAGACCCAGGAGAACAGCAGTGGCCTACCAGGTGCTGAGAGGGAAGAATAATCTCATTTGATCCTTAAAGAGAAGTTTCTGTTGACAGTGTGAAATTTTCTCAGATCTTCCTTTTTCTAAGATCTGCTTTACCTTCTTCAAATTTTGTCTTGTATTATTCCATGTCATTCTCCCTATATTTGTAGTGTCTTCTATTTTCTTCTCAACACTGACAATATCCATTGTGAAATATGAACCCTTTTAAAGTCACACAACAAAACACAGTGTGAAACAGCATGAAAACTTTTCAATATATTCTGTTGGTAACATGTAAGCAGCTGTATCACATTTTAGATAATACAGTGTAGACACTATTGCATTACCCACTAACCAGAAGTGTCTTGCTGGAAAGAAGCTTTGTATTACCAACTACAGAAAACAAATATAACCAATTAGTCATCCTGCACTTCACTCAAAATTTGTGGGAGGAAACAGGCTCTGCCAGACTTCACAAAAAAATAGGAGAAAAGGTAGAAATATTGCCAATCTTAAATTCATATGTTTACTTTTCTGCAGCAAGACTTGACACAATACTGGCCGATACTTGTGACTGAAGCAGCATCTCCACTTTCATAGGGCTTTCTACTGACAGCAGGCCAAGGGTTTGATTCCTTTCTATTGCTAAAAGCTCTGGAACAGCTTCTTTGCCAGGGTAAGGGCTCCCTGTCTCCATAACTGTCTTGAAATTTGGCAGTGGTGTAAATTAATTAGGGAGAAGAGTTACCAGAAACCTGGGCATTTTGGCAAACCATTAGCCAACAGAAAGGCTAGGGCTTGAGAAAGCTTCTTGAGCTATACTAATAAAAATAAAAAATGCTCTATAGTATGCTTTTTTGTTATTAGTTTTAAATCTCAAGAAGAAAAGGATCACTTAATCTCTTATGTTATCTGTTTTGGAAGATCTGTCTATAGTTTTGTCATTGCTCAGCATTTGCTGTCTTTTCACTCCTTTGTATCTCTTGAGCTTGTTCCTATTCTTTGAAGGATAATGAACGGTCTCTCTTGGGAAAAAAAAAAAAAGAAAAGGAGGAAGTTCTGAGTGGTAGAGCCGCTGCAGCAGTACCTGAGTTCTGCCTGGCAGCAAGCAAGCACAACTGAGCCAATAAAACAGAAATTTCTTATAGATTCTTTTAATTGTGGACAAACGATGAATATCATCCTGTATCACCTCCAAATCTTCACCAGGGAAAAAAATGCAGTATTTCTGGAATATACTTTAGCCAGAATGTACACACTCTCTACTTGTAATACACCTCAACTGGATGCTGATTTCAATGACTGTAATATACGACAAATGTGAAGCTTCATTCTTTGGCAAGGCAATTGATGATTACAGAGGGCAGAAAAATAGGTGCTCTTCCATTGGATCAACACTGAGGTAGGAGACTACTTTACAGAGTCAGTGGTATTTTGTTGCCAAGTTTTTGTTAGGAAGAACATTAGGCCTTTGAAACTGACTCAGTTCATGACAACGGCAAACTGTAGGTTCAATTGCTTCAACACTGCTAGCATTGCATAGAGAGAGGCCTTGGGTTTTAAATAAATTGAACAATTTTTCAGACGCTTGTAGAAATAGACCAAATGAGACTGGCTTAAAAGAGCACGGCATGACATCACATGGCTTCGCATCAGTGTGTTTCCATGGTCACAACTGGCAATGTAGTGAGGACCTTTTTGTAAATGCCTCCCAGCCTTCTTTCCCAACATCTTCCTTGCAGTGTTGCAGCTCAGTGTGAAGGCATCATACTTCTTTCTTAAATTTAGTTGTGTTTCTTTCTAAATCTCATTATATCATGCATGTCCAAATAAAACATGCATGCATCTCACCCAAGAATTAATCGAAGTCATATTCTGAAATATTTGGCAACCATAGAAAAGTGTCTCTTTTTGGCTAGGGGATTAGGCTGCCTAAAGATGCTCCTGTCTCCTGCTGGAATAGCCACATTTGGACTGATACTTTCATAAACAGCGAAAGGACAAGACCTGTCATGAAGTGTTACACAAACATCTGTATTCATTAGTCTTTAATATCCACTTCAAGATCTGTAAACTTCTCAGAAACCATCCCAGATGAGGTCTCAAAGCTCTAGTTCAGAAGATAGTTGTTAAGATAAAACAACTCTTTGGAAAGAATTGGCCACTGAATGCCTAAAGTAAAAACTTTCCCCCCCTCAAGAATATGGTACTGGTCCCTAGTCAAGTGGAGGATAACAAGGAGACTATTATTTTCATGCAATTGTTCAGTTACTACATTGCAAATTAAGAAGCTGACTATTTTCACTCAGTTCCCACTATTTTCTTTCATCGCCTGGCTGGATGTTAAGGTCACAGATCTGTGTCAGTGCTGCACTGTGCAGCTGCAGGGAGTCAGTGCCTGAAGTCTGGAAAACTATCAGGCTCTCACTGCCCCAACATACTGTAATCGAGAACTAACTAAATGAAGGATTACATGTGAATATTGTTTGTTTGCTTTCTTTGATCTTTTTAAGACAAACTACAGACATGACATACAGCACCAGTTCTACATAAACAGAAGCAGTTTTCACCCCTGCATGTCTTGATCTTCTTACCAGCAAAGACATAGGTGTTTGGCCATGTTGTGTAATGAACTTGAGTGCAGTTAGTACTGAACCAGCAAGCCTATCAAAAAGGCAAAAAGTGTATATGTGTTGCCTCACATATACACTTACACTGCTACAGTTCAGGAAGTAGATCTGGTGGGCATCCACTCTGCCTTATTCACACAACAAAAGCAAACCTCCCGAGATTTTGGATGAGTCAGGCAGGATCAGTTCAGAGCTTTTCAGCAGTATACGCAACATCATTTTTGCTGCCCAGCAGCACTATGTCAAGGCCCGCTGAGGAAATGGGGAAGGTTGCCAAGAAAGGGCAGAGCTGGGGGAAAATCCTGGAGAATCAACCTTGCTGAACCTTCCTAGAGAATAAAAGCAGTGATTGCTGCTTTTGGGATTAGTTATGCCCCTAGAGAGACAGCTCCTGTAACATACACCCATGTCACTGCAGCACTCCTGGATTTCTAAGATTCTGGCACTAGCAAAATAGTCACAAGGATTACAGCCAATTTGCTATCCCAGAAGGCTGTTTCTCTAAGCAGCAGCCTACTTTACCTATGCCTAGAAACAATCTAGTGGTAACCAATTCAACACTGATTAAATTCCTCTTCATGACAGAGAATCACTCAAAGCTGTGCTGGAAAGATCTTCTCGACCATTTGTGCTCTCTGTATATATACAGGGGATTAACAGCATTCCATGTGCAAAGCAGTTTTTTATGAAAAGTGCACTTCTGAGTTGTGAGAAAAAAATCTGAAAACTTGTGTAATGTTTTTCAAACTACCCTAGTTGGAAAAAATATCAAAAAAATCCAAGTGGAAAATTTGGGTATTTTCAAAAAGTAACATTGGACATTTATTTCAAAATTATGGTGCATTTTGAAATGTCTTCAAATATTATGAAATTTACAATGAGGAGGACTGATAGCCCTGTAAACAGAACTTTTTACCTGATGCGACTCTGTGTGATTTTGGTCCTGAGCTGTGAAAAAGATTTCATGTTTTGTATAGGTCTAGCAGGCATGGTTTCCACCTACCTCTGACCAGAAGTTTCCAAAAATGCACTGTGCTCTAGCTAGCTATGCTATGTGCTCTAGCTCTATGCTAGCTATGAAAGCTCAGTTCAGTAACTGCGTAGCTTCTTACTGGTGCACATAAGGCTGTGGAGAACAGCTGAGAACAAGCTTTCAGAAGCACTGGTCTTGAGGGCTGAATACAGATGTGACACGAAGCAGCATGGATGCAATCCCAGTGTGAAGTGTGAGAATGTGCATGCTGTCACGGTCGTGCTCTTAGATGTGTGGCTTAGGCTTCCTCACATCTCCTAACCTGAGAAAATCAGTGCCTTTCCTGCACATTTAAAAACTGGTCAGATTTTTGTGCAAGCTTTCTTTAAGCTTCCTTGAAGGTATTTCACTGAAGCAGCTTTCAAGAAAGCCCATAATGAAACAACTACTCTTTTTCTCAGTGGGTTAGTCACCTTGATAGGAAGGTTTTCCCCTATGCATATGGAATCCCCTTGGGGATCATTGAAACAAATCTATTGGTTTGAACTTCAGAATAAGATTTCAGGATGTTACTCTCCACTACTGTTCTTTAAAATACTTTGAAGATACACTAGAGTGCTTAAAAATAAAACATGGGTGTAATTTCTTGTTTCTCCATATCAGAACTTTTTTTTTTCACAGCAGTATTTTTTATTTTCTATTATGTCTCAAAATAATTTAGAAAAAAATATAAATAAGTAATAAGCCATTTATTTGTGTGGACTTAAATACATTAGGGCTGCAACATCAACAGGCTTTTTCAGTGCAGAAGAGAACAAGGGAAAAAATATCATTTTTTTCCTAAATTAATAAACCACATTGAATGTAAAGTCTATCAAGAACACGCCAGGTAGAAACAAACAAACTACATTAGCTATTAATAATGATTGTTAGCTTTGTTACTACACACTTTAAATCACTAACACAGTAAAATTCTCTAATAAACTAAGAAAATAGCCTATGTTCTCTGTCACCTGCTAAACAGATGACAAAGAGTGTAAATTCATTTATTAAACTTTTTTTTTTTCATTGCTTAGGGTGTCTTAAATTTAAATAATCAGATTCAAAGCACTAGCTTCAATCTAAAACAGGCATGCTCTGAAGAAAGGATCCTTTTTCAAAGAAAAAAAAAAGTCTGGTAAACAGTAAGCAATTAGCCACAACATGCTACCAGGGATTGTTTAATTGAGGCTGCCATCCTAAATTAACCAGATGCATGCTTGTGGAAGGACTAGTAAAGCAGAATTGCTTACATATGTTTTCAATTATACTATGAAAGTTCTAAAGAAACCATGTGCTTCTGCTTTGATTTTTTTTGTATTTATTTTTCCGCTCCAAGGAAAATTAAAATGCAAAACAAACTAACCCAATCCTTTCTTCCTGAATGGTAGGACCTGAATTGTTTCATGTTAGCTGCCAAAATCTCTCTACGCTCTTCAGTGTTATTCTCTGTTGATGGATTCCTGAGACACAAGTAACTCAGAGCTCTTGTATGACCCTAATGCCTGTGCTATCAAGTTAATCTGCCCTAGTTTCAGTCTCTGCAAAGTAATTATGACTGCTTAGCTCTACATGTTCACTTGCAGAGAACGTACAGAGAGCAACTGATTCATAAAGCAGTACAGAAAAGGTTCCTTGTGTCCATATAAAGTCCTTCAGGTGTAGAGAAGGCTCCTGCCAGCAATGGGCCAAAGAGTTTTTGTTTCTTTAGTTAGACCTTTTCCTTGGACACCATAGCAGACTTCGGTCTACTTTATGAGTTGCCTCACTTTGATTTTTTTTTTAATTTTGAGGAAATTATCATCTTGTGAGTTCTCAAATATCATGTGAGCTAAATCTGAGAGACAACAACAAACTCTCTTTCCCAGAGCGCAGTTCATAACAAGAGAATGTGCTAATGAGAAGTCTGCACTAAAGGTAGATTAAATGCACAAAATCAGGCAGATTAACAAAAAAAAAAAAATCTTACTTGAATAAATATTGATGAGATCAGTTCAAATAACACTATGATTTTTTTTGGAAAGAAACTAGTTGATTTTTAAATTCACTAACATTGGCATAGCAGGTTCACATTCGTCTCCTGCAGCCTTATGTAAGCCCCAGAGCTTACCTCCCAAACTCTAGTCAATCCAGCAGACAGATGTCTGCTGGGTCACCTTCTGAGGCACTATATTATCTCCATTCAGAATTAAGGTTAAACACCTAAAATGTAGATATTCCCACACTGAATTTTTCTTTTTGTTATACATCATTCACAGCAAAATCATTGAACACTGGACTAGAAGGTCTCTAGCATTATATGTAGGAAAGAATTCAAAATATATGCGGACAAGAGTAAGAAGCCAGGACATAATTCTGTAACTGTGACATGAGCACCTCCAGAAGTGCATCCTGGATCCTTGCATCCTTTCTCACTCTGGTTCTAATGACACGTTATCTAATGGCTAATAAAGCAATTATACAGGCTCAGCAAAGTCTTTATACGAAAGCAAGTCTTTATATAAAAACTTTATACGAAAACAATATACTTTAATTATTTATTTAGTATCTTGCTTCCCACAAATCAAGAGGTAAATAAATAGTCTGGATCTTTGAAATAAAAGCTTATGCAGTACACATTTTTAGTTTAGACTTACTCCAGGATCAGATAGGAAAATGATAGTGAATAGTAGTGACAAGTGATTTTTAATGGTAAGAATAATAAGTAGTTTATGTATTGTCCTACAGGATGTAGGTATCAAGAGACTGGATGAATTCCTGCAGAATTATTAAGGTGGTATATCCTACTATTGAGCAATATTACAACACAAAGATGTAGTCAAATAGCATATTGTTAGCCTAGATTTTTAGATCTACATCAGAATTTACTAGTTTCTATGGATTTAAAGCTGGTCCCTAATGTTATTTTAATGTAGACTAATGGAATTTAATTTCCTCCAAGGATTTTATGGTAGTAAAAGTATCACCTCAATGCATTAAAATATTAGTATTTTCAGACTTTTTAAATTTTTTTTGTAGAAGTTGGAAGTAACTCCCACAAAACAGGAAGCCATTAACTGCCATGAGCATAAATACCTGTGGAGAGATTGTATGGGTTACTTCTAAGACATTTACTGACAGATATAAGCAGTCTAGAAGATTGTTTTTCTTACAAAAATCTTTTGTCACTCTGGCAGAAATCTGCAAACTCATACATTCTGATTGTAGCAGTATTCTTGTCATTAACATTACAAGACATTTAAAAAATAAATAAAATAAAAACAAAAAAGAAATACTCTTTGAGGCCAATTGCAAAGATTTCCAGAACTTGCAATTGCACAGAAACTGACAAAAGGAGTGCCTCATATATTAAGCTAGCTTAATTGATTTGCCAAAACTGAAGATTCACTGCTGAGACATGGCCTGTCCCTGCCTTCCCTCACCTTTATTCTTAGGGAAATAAATAGATTGATGTTGGTGAATGAAAGGGTGGGGATGAAAAACAAGCTATTGCTGATGGAACCTTGGAGATTTATGGCCTGAAGGTGTGTGGAATTTAACCTGTAAGTGAGCTAGTCAGTGTCATGCTCCTATGTTAAAAGACCCTAACTAAGCTGCCCTGCTCAAAACATAAGTTTCTGCATTTGCTGCATTAATTTTACCCTCTAAGTGGCTGGAAGGTTTAGTCCCCTCTTCAGCACTTCCAAATGAGCTGTAACAGAAACTTAAATTTTGCTATTCACAAACATTATGATAGTCAGAACTATGTTATACAGACTTGTATTTGTGATCTGTTCCCTTGTAAAAGTATATCTGAAGTCAAATAAAATCCAGAGGGAAAGGGGAAGACTACAATCAAATCAAAGACAATGATCATCAATGAAAATAAATATAAGACATGGATAGACAGACAGATGATCATGGGACAGTTCAATCCTCTTGGAAGACTCTGAGGCTTAGAAAGCTTGCCCTTTCCTTTGTTAAATTTGCATCAAGGCACTGTCCGGCTCTGAAATATCATTAAGTATTTCTAAAGTTAAGGCAGCAGACATACTGGAAAACACAAAAAAACCTAACAGTGTCTCATGACTCCTAGAAATTTAAAGCTTGTGATCTGTGTCTGTGGGTATCCAATGAGCTGCTGTTTCCAAGGATGTTTATGTTACTTGTTTGCGCCAGATTTCTGTTGTATTTAATCCCATGGTTCAGGGTTCTCCTGGTAGTTTAGAAGGGAGAGAAACAAGCCCTCCAGCGCTGTCCATCGTTGGTGCCGACCTCCTTGCTTTTGCCAGGGTGGAGGAGAAGACAACCTTTCTCTGAGGCCTTGTAGATTTGCCACTGCTGGAGTTGGGAGTGCCTGAGACACAGAGCGGCATTAAATTCTCTCGCTGCTCATAGGAATATTGTTTTCAGGATTAAATGAGTCACTGCATTTGGAGTGAGAAGGTAATTTTTTCCAGGTCAAGCAGGAACCGTACTCTCTTTTGTAGCATGTCAGCCTCATAAATCACCTAATAGTGTTATTTAACACATTTGCTGTTATTGCAGGAATGCAGAGCACTAGTAATACCATTAATCTCTTGAATTTTCTTCCTTTGGTATATTACTGTTATGACTTTGCAGTTTTTTGCACTTCATAAAATGCTTTAGAGTGTTAAGAAGTGTGAAATGGTGTATGGAGGTATTCTGGGGACACTGCTGATCAAATCTTCCAGTGCAGGGATCTTTCCTACAGCTGGTGACTGGGCACAGCAAACTGAGGAGAATCCTTCCTGGTTGTATGTACATTTGTAAATGTCTGAACCTGAAGCACCTACTTTTGAGGCACCAAGTGAGTTCTCCCAACTCTACTCTTTCTCCCTGTGTACCCCACAACAGTAAGTCTAAGTTCCCAGAGGCTTACAAAAGATACTTGAAATGGCATGCTTAATTTGGATTGGCCACTGTGGTAAATCTCCATTCTTTTCTTCTCAGATTTGGCTGTATGAGACTAACAAAATCCAGCTTAGATATTGTCATGTGATCAGCTTAGTAGACTCAGAAACAAATTTTGAAAAAATACTTTCTTCTGTGAGCAAACTCCAGCATTACATATCCTCCAGAGAGATGGTGTACTCTCCCAGGCTAATAAAGATGAAAAAAAAGAATGTTTTTGTAATGATCATTGCCAAAGAGGAAGGAGAAGCTGGAAGTAGCTGTTGCTACCAGTGATCTCCATTTTTGGCAGAGCAGAAACACACATTTAGAAGCCTCCTCACTAAGGTATAAAAGAAAGGAAAGTTTTTCACACACAGCATTTGTGTCCACAGAAGCTTCTGGCAAAGTGTATATCTCCTATTTCACTACCAGGCCTTGGACAGAAAGGCAACCAAAGCAAAGAGTTCTAGTTCCTGTGTGCCTTTCTAAAGCATGTGGCAAAATTTATTCCCAGAATGATGCAGTCTTGCAGTGTATGAGGCCAGGGAATGGCTGAAGCCATTCGAAGAATACTGGAAGTGATGAGCTGTGAGGACTTGTCCAGACTCATGTTCTCCAAAGGAAAAATGACAGCATCTAGAGAGAAGTTCAGTAGCCTTGGCACAGTTGGCACAACTCCAGAAAAGGAAAGCAAAATCTTGGATTTGGTCTCCTTTTAATAAAGGTTAGGTGTTGTCCACTGAGAGTACAAATGGGCCAAGAAGGGACACAGTGACAAGCAGAGAGTCCAGTTAAATCCCCTGCAAGTATGTATTAGAATTTGGGATTTGCTTGATACTGCTAAGGAATGTTTTGCTACCAAAGAACCCGGCTATTAAAAATGTGAAGTGCTCCGGCTTCTTGCACGCACCACCATTACTTAATAATCCCAAGAATTTAGGGCATTTTTTTCAGGTTATGTTAAATCAACTAAAGTGTCACATGCTGTTAGTTCACTTCAGATTTAGTCTTATATAATATTGTAGAACATACCCTGATATGGCACATCTGAAATAAGAACAAAAATCATGAGGCTCTGTGTCCATAATTCAGTAGATCTTAAAAAAAAAAAAAAATCTATATGCAGGCAATGAAAATTATAATTTTCAGCCAGATTAAGTGTCTGCCAAATGCATTTGCCTGTCATGGAAGGAGTTCAGATTTAATAGGATTATACATATAGTATAACAAAAATAATGAATGACTAACGTAAAAATTGGTAGAGAAGAATCAGACTTGGTATTCCCTATTCTTCATTTATTTACATGATTTTCATTTATCTAAATTAATTTATTTGGCTGTGCCAAATACAACTTTTTAAATTATATTCTGATTATAGGAAGATATGCTCAGAGATACTGTTCTTGGAAAGTATATAATTGCTGCTAATGTTCATACTTACATGGTGTCTAAATGGCCAAAACCTTAAAGCCAGGGTTTTGGCACCAACCAGCTTGTATCAGCTTCTAGCAGTAAAATGCTATGAAGCATTTTAACTTTAAACATCATACCAGCTTCACGTGCCCTAATACACCTGGCAGCTCTATGGAGATCACCCCATCATACTCTGGTTATCAGGTTCATGCAAGAAAGCAGTTCTGAGTCCCTGAGGCAGTTCTGCGCAGGGCAATAAGTGCATACATACAGCATGGCACTTTACATGCTCATGTAGCCACATCCATGTGGCGAGACAACCTGTGGATTCAAGATGTCTTGGATAAGTAAACTGTACTTTCCTTCATGATCTGCTTCTGGAGTTCACAAAGACAGTTCGAGTGCCTGCTTTCAGATACTATGATGTAGATTTTCCAAAAACTTTTATGAGGGGAGCATGCACATTATATGTAATATGACAGTGGTGGCATTAATCTCAATTTAAAAGAGCTCCAGTCTTCAAATTAATTTAAAAATAAACAAACAAACCAAAGCCCTTTGACATGCCTGCTGTACAACCTAAAGCAGATAATGAAACTTAAGAGAGACAAGCAAATGATCAACCTGCACTCTCTGCTGAGAAATATGACAAAAAGCTTCATATTTTTATACCTGATAACCCCACAGAGTCCAAATTAATTTGTTTAATATATTCCTGAGCTCTATGTAACCAGTAAGTAATAAGCAAAGTAACATACCAAGTAACATACCATTTCCATGTGGAAATCAATATGAGCCCGGGTATCCTCCATGTAGAAAACAGATGGTCTGGTGCTACTTTTTTAGGGTATTAAGGAGAATAGGAATGAACCATTCCCCAGCTTATGTCTCTGTTCTGAGGTGAAAGCTTATGTTTGCATGTTTAAAGCAACTGTCATTTTGTGTGTTATATCATATGTTGGCATGACTGCTATTTGGGAGAAAAAAAAAAGGAGATATGGTCCTAATACAGATTGGATATTGCTGGAGATGAAACTCTGCTGACTTGACATTGCATAGAAAGGGAAGATTAGAGAGAAGGACATAAATATTTTTGGAATGAAATGAGTTTTTTTGGCACTCATCAGTTTGTAGACTTTCAGGTTGATGAAGAGCTGTATTCCTTGAGAACAGCACTACACACATCAGGCAGTGTTGTAACTGTAGTCACTGGCCACTACTGAAGAACAGAAGTGTCTTTTCCATGTCAGTGAGTCAGATTCACCTCCATGCTTACAGGACAACCAGTTGTGCAGTTAGGTCAGGCTCTGTCCAGTTTGTCATCTGTTGTTTCTGTTTCTGTTGTTCCCAAGAAAGTACCACAGATGTGGATAAGATTTCCATGATGTGGGATGAGAACTCTCTTCAGAAAGAGGAACTTGGTTATGAGACAGATTTGAGGTGGTGTGTGAAGATTAGTCACTCCACTGTCTGGAACACATCTGTTAAATGTGATTTTGCAATCCCTGCTGTAGAGGGAAAGGAGAATCTCTTAGTTTCTCCAAGGTACAACTTAGTAGGAACATAACGACATTTGAGATATGTTTGGTGTTGCATGAAGACTAAGTCCTTCCCCCTTACTCACCTGTGCATTGCCTGATTTCCTATGTTTTACTCCACTCTGTACACCCCTTTACAAGTCCAACCTCATTCCCTTTTCAGAACAGCCTTGCCTGTGGTGGTCAGTTCTTATATCCACATCTCTGACTCTGTTTATGTATTTTTCTTTCCAGTTTCCTCCAGAGTTTTCCTTCTAGCCAAGATGTCCCCTAAATAACCCATCAGATTTCTCATAACCTGTTGGGCTGCAGCAGCACAGGCAACACTATGTATAAGGAGTACCAAGACAAAGCCTAAACCACAGGGAAATAAGGAAGCCGCTCAAAGATCTTACTGTGATTTGGACAAAACTTGTATATTTAGTCTGCATCTGATTACAAAAGCACCTGGTAAGAACACAGTAGAAGTCACGATCGCTTATTTTAAGATCCTCATAAGCCTATTATTTCTAGATCATCACCAAGTATGCTACCCAAACTGTGCCTTGACTATTTATTGGTGTGGGCAGTTGTGTTTGGTTTTGTTTAAATCAAATCCGTTTGTCATTCAGAAGTTAACAGTTCCAGTAACCTGCCTTAAAGAACACTTCCAGTTTGCAAGGTACTTGATTGCTGTACTTAGGTATGATTTCACTATGGCTCAGCTGTTCATTACAGCCAAGTGAGATGATTCAATTTTCTTGCTGATATACTGAAATTCTTGTTATAGCAGGAAACAAACATTTTCTTGGTAAGCTAAACTCATTTTTCACGGTGATGAATGACTCACTGAGAAATCATTCTTGACAGTGGCTGCAGCCATTTTTAAACACTATTTGTCTAAGGGAAGAAGACTGTTTAGTTGTTTGATTTTATGGCACAGACTAGCACATCCATGATTAACATTTTAGATCCCCCAGAAGAGAATTGTAGCATCCATACTAATATCACTGATCTCATTTCACTTCCTGTGACAGCTATCAAGACATTTTGATCTGTTACTGGGTAAAGAAAGCACATTCTTCTAGTTAACGAATGGAAGTGAGTAATGTCCACACTTATTTAAGTCATTCTTAATTAACATATGCATGCAACAGACTCTCTTCCTCTGAGGGGATATAGGTAAATCCTTCTAACAATTTGGTGATGAATGACAAAGGTTATCTTGGACAGAAATTTCTCTACAGCCTCAGCAATATCTATGTGTCTCTTCATGGGCTTAAAATTTGGAGGACCATTCAGATTTGCATCTCTTATACAGAATTGATTTCCAGTTGGACATTTAATTGGTTCTGAAATAAAGTCCAAGTCACTAAAATAAAAATTCTAATAGCAAAGTCAGTGATAGAGGTTGATTTATCCTACTACTCTCTTTAAACTATTTCTTGTGCATATGCCAATGTATGCTAAGCCTGCACAGAAAAAAAATGGCATTCTGTTACCCTAGGCTTTCTCATCATACAAACACTTGCACACCCATATTATCTACGCACATAATTTTTTTCCTTAACAGTTTGTAAGATCAGGGCTATGAAATCTGGCCAAGACATCTCAGAAGTACCTGTCACTTTGCAACTATTCTATTTTTGTTTGCTCCTTTCAAGAACAGAGCTGAGAAGAGAACAGTCAGGCCTGACTCAAGAAGTCATTGTTCAGCAGAAGTAGCTCAGAAGTGAAACTCCTTGTCATTGGTCACCACTCTGCATCTAACATGATATGCCATAGGTGAAGTTTTTCAAGGCTCCAAATTCTAAGACTGCCAAGTGCCTTTTCTTTTAATATCCTTTTTTCAAATACTTTACAGATATGAGTCAGGGAAGGAAGTAGCAATGGCAGGGTGGCAATGAGATCAAGACAGGAAGAAAAAAGAAAATTTGAGACTAAGCTCAATATAGGAAGAAATTATAGACTGTGACTAAGTGAGGAGGAAGTAAAAAAAAAAAAGGAGGTAAAAGTAAGGAAATGGGAGAAAAAAATCTATACAAAATCTACAACAAGAGAGAGAACAGCAAAGGGCAGCAGAACTGGCATTCAGATCTGAAACCAGAAGACAGAAGTTTTGCCAGCTACTTTGTCCTATGCTCAAATTCTAGAAGAGAACTTTTCACCTACTATCAACAGAAACGTGTTTTTAAGGCATAGATGTCAACTTTCTCAAAACAAATTTGCAGCAAGAACTATCTAGCGTATATCCTGTTTGCTACAATTTATTCTATCAGCTCCAAAGGCTCCAGAGAGATCCACCTCTAGAGCTAATCTGTCGACCTTGCTTTTGTAGATACCAATTACTGTTACAAATACTAGATGATGGGATTTCATTTTGACATTTTTTCAGAAACTAAGAAATAACACAAAAAATATACATTTTAAGAGTACTAAGAAAGCAGAACAGCTTATTCTAAAAGTTAAGCAGGTCTGGATGATTTTCTTGAACAACTATATGCATTCTGATAGTCAGCAATTAGATAATCATTACTATTATTTTCATAAGATGCCTCCTCTGTCATTGCCTAGTCCATTTCAACTGCAGGTCTTCAATACCTTTTTTCATAGTTTATCTGTGAGCTCTTACTTGCTGCATGGTATTCACTGTCTCTGGAGACAGCATAATTAACAGCCTCACGACTTTTTTATGTCAACCATCACCACAGGAAAGAAGTGTTACCTGCCGTTCTACTGATACGCACAGAAAGGAGGAGGGTGAGTTTATTTTCCATCATTTATCTTGTAACTGTGTCTCAAGCTAAGGTCAAAAGCTATCTACCAGTAAGAAACACTTACCTCAGACATCTGCAACCTGGATACAAAGCCCAGATCTGACAGTACCTGTGAGTGTCAAGGTCAGGCCTATGACCAGGTACAAATCCCCTGACAGGGGCTGGGATGGAACTCCATTCTGCAAGGAAATGTTCAAATTGCTCAACTATGGCCACACTGTAGGTACCTCAACTATGAAATCATACTTGTCATTTCTGATATTCTCAGCTTCATTCAGTACAAACCTAAATTTCTCCAAAACTGAGGCAGGGGTCTGCAAGAACACCTTCCTCATCTTATGCTTTTGATCTCTTTCTAGAGGAAAATCCTGAATGCACTGTTTGATCAGAGGTATATGTGTAACTAAATATTCTATAGATTCATATGCACGCTTAATTCTGATGTGTCTGACATTGCAAATACTTGACTTGGCCATTCAGTAGATCCTCTGTTCATTTTACTAGGGTTGTTTCACAGACTCAAATACAGACAGATGCAAATCTATGTGTGAATGTTTATATAAATTATCACATCTTCCTTTTTCATTAGTTAAACATCACTTCAATGAAATTTCAAAAGCTAAACATATAACATCAGATTCATATATACCTTACATGTATGCCATACCTCTCTTTTACCATGCCTGAAACTTGAGTTTTCTTTCACTTCCTTTTAAGCTTTTAGTTTTCTGTTCTTATCCAAGATATCTTCAATTCCTCTTACCCCCAAGCATCCTAGCTGGCACACAGGGTTGTCGCACTGTTTTATCTCTCCTATAGCAGATAGATATAAAAGTTTCTCCATCAGTGCATGGCAGAATGCTGGACATATAATTATCAAATCATGTAAATAATTAATTAACTAATTAATTTACATCAAGCCCCACATCTCCTACCATAGCCATTCCTGTGTTCACATGGCTCCAGTTTCCATAATGACAATGCCTATGCAGCTTAGGGTAGGCAGCTTCACCATTTTTTCCAGTTTGCTCAAGTCTTCTGCTCCGTATTCTGCTCAAGCCTGTCTCTGTCACTGTTTCCAAGTCAGGGAACTTGCAAAGTTCTCATTATCAAGCTGGAAGAAAGATGGACAGATAGGGCAAGACAGCCAATACACATGACACGTGTAGTAATATTACATTTCTCCAAAGTTGCCAGGAAGTCCATTCCAACTACAATATGCAACTCTGTGCCTTATTCAGTGTTTTCTCCTGTGTGACTGTATGTCTAAATTGGCAAAGACAACCTTTGTGTGGGAGTATTGTGGGGGTTTTGAATTAAATCGTTTGAATTCCTTTTTTTCACATTATTTTTATTTTCCAGAAGAGTAGGTGGGGAGACAGTCAAGCTGGATGGAAAAGGTGCTGCTGACTCATGAGGATGAGAAATAGCCAGCCTCAAGAAGACATTCTAGATTTATGCTTGCTGAATCATAACTTCCTACATATATGTGGGGAAAAAGAGTGTGGATTCTGCCCTGAGCTATAATCTGCAGGAAACCCGCCCTCCCTTTACGAAGCGAGGCAGTAGTTTCAGAGCTGTAGGAAGACTTTGACTTCAACTCCCAGAATGATTGTCCCCTGAAAACTTTTTAGCATAATGTCTTGAAAGCACTGCCTTCTCTTCAAAATCTATTTTCTTTGCTTTCATTGAGAAGACCAAAATCAGTTCAAGCAAAAAATCACCAGGTAAATCCACTAGTAAAACAAACATATTAGTCAAATACATGTTGAAAGGTATTTGAATAGGACTGGCTGACATAAAGTGTTTTGTAAAAAACTATTTTTCCTTTTCCATGCAAGTGTTACAGGGTTAGTTCTTTTCCTTATGTCCAGATTAACATGAGGAATGAAATGAGACTACACAGGGACAATAAGACGAAAATACTTTTGTTTCAAAGAGACTTAAGTATCTATTCATATCCAATTCTTTTTATATAACAAAAGCATTAGGAAGAATATTCCTTAAAGCTAAAGCATACTCCAAAAAAATGAAGATACTTTCTTGCAGAGTTTCTTAAATAAGCAGAATCTCAGCTAATTGAAGAACTGCACCTACATGGAGAACTGCACAGGGAAGATTTGGTAAGGGAAGAAGAGGATTTTGAGGAAAATTGAAAAGACTTCCACTCTTACTGCCCAAAACCAAATGTCTGTTGCAGATTATATGAAACAAGAGTAATTGCATGTCCCATCTCCCCTTCCTTCTCATTCCCTGAATCTGACTGCACAGTAGACACATCCAGCCTAAGCAGTGTGCCACATATCCCTGAGCTGGAAATAAAAATAAGACATTCCCAATTTATAACACCATGGACAAAAATTCAGACACTGTGCCTAGCATGTTACTGAGGTTACCACTCAAGCTGAAGTCCTTTTATAAATGTGGGTTGTTCTTGAAAATATGTGTTCAGTAAAGATTAGAATCAAACAGAATCTAAAGCCACTTCCAAGCCTATAATATATGCCTACTGGACCACAGAAGGTCAAATATAGACAGATTTAAGTACTAAGATACCATTATATCCCTGGGGGCTTTTACCTTCCCAGAATCACAGAATGGTTGAGGTTGGAAGGGCCCTCTAGAGATAATCTAGTCCAACCCCCCTTCTCACACAGGGACACCTACAGCATGTCACATAGGGTTGCATCCACATAGGTTTTAAAGATCTCCAAACAAGGAGACTCTACAACCTCTCTGGGCAGCCTGTTCCAGGGCTGCCATCCTCACAGTAAAGAACTTCTTTCTCATATGAAGATGAAATCTCCTATGTTTTAATTTGTACCCATTACCTCTTGTTCTGTCCCTAGCCACTACTGAGAAGAGTTTCCACAATGTCTTCCACAATGCAAGAAGCTATCCACAATGTTCTGCAGGAACCTCCTGAACTGCCTGCTCCCAACTGTTCAACCAGCAGATATCAGGGTGGCTGAAGTCCCTCATATGGACCAAGGCCTGTGTTCGCAAGGCTTCTTGCAGCTGCCTGTAGAAGGCCTCATCCACTTCCTCATCCTGGTCAGGAGGCCTGTAATAAACACACACCACAGTGTCGATCCTCTTGTCCCACCCTTTAATCCTTATGCACAGGCTCTACACTCATGCTTCATCCTCCCCTATGCTAAGTTCCATACATTGTAGTTGCTCTCCCACGTTATGAGCAACTCCGCCACGTTGCCTTCCTTCCTAAAAAGCATAAAGCCGTCCGTTGCCACGTTCCAGTCATGAGAGTTGTCCCACCTTGTCTCAGTAATTGCAGTGAGATCATGGCCCTGCAACCACACATGCATCTCCAACTGCCCTTGTTTATTCTCCATGCTGAGTTTGTTTACATAGAGTCATTTGAGTTGGGCACCCTATATGCCTCCTTTTCTAGATGAGGCTTGACTCTGTGAGCCTTCAGCAGTTCTCATGTTTCTCTGTTCCCCTTTCCAGGTTTTGTGCATCCTTCACTGCCTCTGATATTACACTGGTGTGAGTGATATGGTGTGCCATTCTCTACCTTATCTTCTGCTTTCCTAAGGATTCCCCCTTCCCCTATTGAATCCAGTTTAAAATCTTCTCAATGAGTCATGCTGGCTTATGACCAAGGACCCTCTTCTACCTTTGGGAAAGATAAATCCCACCTGATGCCTTTCCCAATTATGGGATTTCCTGTATTTCTGGTGCAGCCCAGAATGAGTATCAGAAAAGGCAAGTGATAATAGCAATGAGAGAAAGCATTGTACTTAAGAAGTTCAGACATTTAAGAGATTTTATGTACCTTGCACAGGCTGATAATTCAGCGTGATTATTACATAATTTAATCTGAGTCATTCTTGACTAGGCAAAAGTCTATCAAGAAGATGTGCATGCAGTGTAAAACAGTGACATTAGTGGAATTATAGGAATGACTGAAGCAGAATATAGTTTAAACTGTTTAAATACAGTGCTGCCATGACAAGTGCTTGCAGAGGGCAAAGCGGAGTCTGCAAACATTCGCTGTATTCTCTCATATCTGTTTATTTTACTCAGAAAATACTGTTTTTCCAACTGTCCTTCTTGGCAAGCTTTGCTGGCACCTAGACAGTAAGCATGCTAGTGCATATACAGAAGAGTCTTTGGGTCAAATTCTGCTTTTCATTGCATCTTTGTAAAACTGTTACTCCTTAGCTCTACTCACAGCTAACTCAATCAGAAGGTCATGTTCGGCCTATGGGAATGGGAACTTAGAGCCATTTTTATCACCCTGGAAGTATTGGGAATCCTACTACAAGCCCTGCTGGTGGTTTCCAAGCCACAAGGGATTGCATTCCTCCTGGAGTGCCAGTGGAGACTTGGCTCTCATCACCATTTTAATGAGCAGTCCTTTCCCATCTTTAATGACTCTGGGAGCAGCTAGAATACAAACTTTGCTTGTTGGCTCCAGTGAATAACTTTAGGAATGGGTACAAAGGGCAAAAAAGACCCATGGTGCCACTTTTCCTCTGTACTTTCTCAGAACATAGCTGCCCTTCACAAAGGGAGAAGGTCTGAGAGAAAATATTAGAATTAAATTGTATCTGCAACTTGCCACAATATCTGGGATTATTCGGAGCTGAGGTTCTCTTTCAGACCTCCCCAGATAAGGAATTATCTTGTTTACTTTCATCAGGCCAGATGTCACTGAAGTAATTTTGATGTTTTGGGGGCTAATATGAAAGATTTACTGTGTAAAGCTGTGAAGGCAAAACATTTGAAAAGCACAAGGATTGCTTCAAAAGTAGACATGGATCAATAGCAGCCGAGTTCATTAAGATGACAATTTCTTTATTATATTTGGAAAAGGCATGATGGTTTCATTAGTAATAAAGGGAAGACTCCTCCAGAGTTTAAAGCTTACTGTATTAGTGTTTATACTGCTCACAAGGAATTGATATTTAGGTCTTTTTCTTGGCTTTATCCTAGTTGCTAAGTAACGGAGATGCCTGTGACATGCTAATCTTTAAAGATCTAGATGCAAGAAAATTATATCCAACAAAGATATGTGTGAATGATTGCTCTTGATTGCTCCTTTTTTAACCCCATTCTAAAATAGGAAAAAAAAAAAGAGAGAACAAACTTTTAATAAATTTTAGAATAATCCTACCAAGGTTAAGCAGACCTTAGCTCCCCCACTATTACGGTTTTATGCCATGTGACTGGGAGGGGGTAAAAAAAAAGAGAAAGTTCTTTTCTCATATGGCCTGAGAGAGACTGAAAGCAGCACAAAGGTAAATGACCGCTCAGCCTTGCAGCCTCTGTGGCACAGACTGTGCTCCTGGAAGATCCCCTCCCCATGGGAGGCCAGGCAGAGAGAGCTGCAGAGGCACAGCTTGGCTTTGCTGCCTTATATTTGGCCACGGGATTTCATTTTTTGGCATGCCAGAGGGGGACAGGCTGCAGGGAAATTTTCTTTCTGTTGTCAGTCTCTCATAGAAGCAGAAGAAGCTGCAACAGAAGCAGATTTTAATGTCATCAGGCACAAGGCATTAGCCTTAACTATATAAGGGGAACAGCCTTTAGGGATCCAGTGTTATCTCCAAAGGATATGGGGAAAATGAAAATGTGTCATGTCTCTGTGCGGCCCCTAGATTTCCAAGTTCATTTATTTTAGTGCCTTAGGAAAAGGAATAAAGATGGATTTCAGTTTTAGTGCTTTGCTTGTAAGATTAATGTTTTGAAGTGCTCAAAATGACTGTATTATTCTCGTCGCAGTACAAGTATCTTTTATTATCTGCTGCTTTGGGCGTTGTACTTAGTGTGTGCTCGTACCTTTGATGCATCTGTCACACACCTGCTTGGTTGGAACTAGGGTAATGAAGAGTTTATAAATTCCAACTTTCTGCCTGCAGAAGGCAAAATCCTTTCTTACATAAAGACCCCTCTGCACAGTATTTTGAGGGGCCAAAATGGCTTAAAACCAAGGCTTTTCTTCTGTGGTTCAATCAATCCTGATTCTGCCCCTCATTTTTCATATCCTTTCCAAAGGTTTGCATTGATAACACAAAGAAAGGCAACTTGAGTACACCAGAGCTTTCACCAGGTATCTTGCAAAGAAGTATCATCAAAGGCACCAGAATTAGGCATCTTTGAGCAATTTTTTGAAAGTATTGAAATATGAAATATGAAATATTTGAAATAAGAAATCTATTGGGTCCTTATAATTCTTTACAGAAGCCACTTGCACCATTTTTGTTCCACAGCCATGGCAATGTGTCTGTAAGAATTACAACATAGTTGAAAAGATTTCTCAAGTTCATAGTCTTATTTTTTAAGTCTAGATCATAAACCACCAAACATCTGGTATGTGAGGATTCTTACTCAGGTATAGATAAACAAAATAAATAATAAATAAATAAATACATACATACATACATACATACATAAATAAATAAAAACACCCAGGAGTCAAGGTGGTTGTATTTAGATACAGAGAGTCTTAGGTAAATATCTAGAGGATGTAACTCATAAAGTACCAAGGCACATTAAATGGTTATTGCAATACCCACATTTTGCATTTCTGGTGCCCAGAGGGAAATAGAAAACCCGCAGTTAAGCATTTACCTCTCCTAAGCAACTGACAGGAATCCCAGCTCCGATTAAGGAGTGATATTAATATAATCAATTAGAAACTACATAGAAAGTATCTCAACTCCCTTCCTTTGCAGAGCTTTTATTCCTACTTTATAGCTACCAGGAAGCACCTCCATCCCCCTGGAACGCAGAGCCCACATCTTTTCTCCGACAGCTCTCTTTTAAAGAATAAGGGGTAAAAAAATCACTCTTCTCTTCTGACTTTCTGCTGCAATGTGAGACAGAGATCTCTTATTTCATGGGCAAGTGACTGGAACTCCTGCCTAGGAAGCTGCGATGGTGGTTTCTCCTGCTCTGTTATGGTTGAAACCTCACCACCCTTCTCAGCTCCCTTTCTCTAGTCCCCAAAAGTTTAGTTTAAAACATGAAAACATGTTCTCTAAGGGAGGTTCAGACGAGGGCTCTCAGGACATGCAACTCTCTAGCCTCAGCCCAAATCCTGTATGTCCTGAGTGTGTGGGGCTTCTGGCAAAGCCAGAAGCAGGATTGTAGGCACATGAGGACATTCTCACTCACAAAACCCAAGGTGCGTGCCCAGTAGTTTATAGTGATAGTCATTTGCCCTCCAGAGAGCAAGATTTGAGGGCAGCAATTTGAGGTTTTAATTAATAATGTCCTGTTCTCCAGGCCAGCTGGAGGGTAACCACTGAGCTTGGCTTTATGTCTCTCATCTAAAAGATGCTACAGGATGGTTTTGGAAGATTTATTTGTATTGTTTTTAAGACCTGGTGCTTTAAGAATATTAGGAATACATTTTTTTTACTGTCCAGATCAGGCTAAAAATACCCAAATTTTCTCACATTATAAAAAAAAAAAGCAGGTTTTTCATAGCTTAATATGAAAGGAAGTTCAGTATAAAACTCTCTTATGCACATCCTTTTATACTTCATCATTAAAAAAGACTGAGAAGTTTGACTTATTTGAATTATTCCACATTTTTATGCACATATTGTCCAAGCAGGTAGATGAATAAACATACACAGAGTGGATCGCACATGCACAAGCCACTATTTTTTTCTATTTGTAAATATATCTTCCCTTAGGGAGTATTATTTACTTTTAAGTAAAGCTAGTCCCAAGGAAGACACATATCTTCTTGAGGTCATCAGAATGCCACAGAGTGAAATCCTGAATGATTTAGTGCATGGAATCATTCAGTTTGATTCTCTACTATACACTGCAAACAACATAAAATGAAGGGCAGTCGAATCATAACCTGAGTTCTTCATGCTCAGCTTGCATGGCGTGGTTGTTGAAAACAAAAAGTCAAAGGCATCAGGCTGTTGACAGAGTAAGGAATGTGAAAAGAATTTTGCCCATTATGCCCAAGATTTGATAAATATATACATTTTCCATAACTGTAGCTGCTGATTGGGCAAGAGTAACAATGGGCAAAACAGATGCCATTTTATCTTATCTTGAACTATAAGAAAAAGACAGTTTAAGACTTTGAGGGGTTTTTTAAGTACAGAGTTGGAGATGGCATACTCTTCTAACATGCTTTAAGGGATGAATTATGTACCACATTTCTCTTGTTTCAGTGATGACTTCCCATTTAGTTCTTCAATATAGTCACAGTAATCCATTGAATTTATAAATATGCATATTTACGTATATCTGTGCCAGATATATAAATATGTGTCTATATTTCTATCTAGAAATATCTCTCTATACATAGATGCTCCCAGATGACTGTGTTCAGAAAATTGTGTGCATATGTTTATCTATCACTAGGCAGGCCTGAACCATACACATGCGCTCTCCAACATTCAGAATAAATTTCAGAAATCCCACAGCCAGAGCTCAGGCTCAGATTTAAGGAGTTCTCAGGATGCACAGAAGGCCACTGGTGTGGTCCCTCACCTTGGTCAATCTATTGAGACAAGTCATGGAAAGGCTTGAGCCGGGGGATTGGGCTAGACGGTCTCTAGAGGTCCCTTCCATCCTCACACATCCTGTGATTCTATATGAAAGAAACGATATGCAAATGTTAACATTGAGACAACAGTGAAGATATCAAGCACTCACAAGCAGAAACTGTCAAGCTTAGTGTTCTCCTGCAGCTTTAACTTCCATTAGCATCCGGTTGTCATATAGGCTATATCATAAATTAATGTAAATGAGCAACTTACATGAAAGCAATCAATGTTATGAGGAAGCAGAATTTATGGCAACACTTACCATTTCAAGCTTATTGTGTCACTGAAACTTATTTTTATCATTTTAAATGATTTATCCTTGTCACAAAATATTTGTCACTTTTGAACAACAGATGTAGCACAATTGCTTTATTATTATTAATAATTATTCACACTGTTTGATGCAGATGCACACAGTGATATTAATGACAGACTGGCATGCTTACATCTTGCCTTCATTGAAAAGAAGGACTGGGCACTTCTTACCCCAAAGTTTTTGCTATATAGTTTTTATTTCTCATGGATTTTTAGAAACCTGGTGCTGTTGGCTGATGGGATCATTATAAGGGCCTGCTGAACACATTTATTTAAATCTTCATTCACAGTGCTTACTCATAAAAATGCAGCATTTCAGCTTCTTTCTGTAATAACCAGGGAACTTTCTACATTCTCTTTCCAATGTCTAAATCTTGTTTTTCAACTTTGCATTTTCATGAGGATTCAATATTTGTCCTCATTTTTCCTCCAGGACAAAGAAAACAACAGTGATAAATTGGGTTTAAGGTCTGCGCTTAAAATTTTACACCTCTTTTTTGTGGACCTAGGAGGATCTCACTGCAGCTTAGTCTGACATAGAAGAGTTGCAGCGAGGAACTGAGGCTAAGAGAGCCATCTTAAAGAAGGCAACGTCTTTCAAGGCAATACAGGAGTCACTCAGCATCTTGCTGACCAATATACGAGTGATATTTGTCCTAGAGGAGCTCTCTTAGCTGCAGCTAGGCCCTGTAATGATATTAACTGTGGATTAGCAGATCATAACAGGAATGGGAAGTGATGGTTTCTAAACAAGTGCCAGTAATTTGCCACAACCTGAAAGAATGAGATTGGTACCTGAGTGAACTGGGAAAGGCATTTGGTGTAAACTGGAATGCTTTTATATGACAAATGAAGAACACCTTCTTCATGACATGGAAAAAGCTTCTTCGATTCAGGCTTTTTAGAGGTTAGAGTCATGCATGATGTACTCTGTACGACTGAAGGTGACAAATCAGTCCTGATCAGCCAGCTGCATGTCAAAACAAGAGATACACACATGCTTGATTGTTTGTTATCTAGAAATGTGTGTCAATCAATTTTTTGTTTTGTGGGGGTTTTTTTTATTTCCACTGATGAAATGGGTAGACTCTCAGTTACTTACTCCATCATGCTCATTCAGGCTGCTCCTTCAGCTCTCCTTCAGGTTGGTGCAAGTGAAATGAAAGGATGACAAAAATGGTTCAATTTTATTTGTGTGAGTATATCCAGATGGACTAGAAATATTCATATTTTTCAGGCACCATTTGTAAGCACATGCCTCCATAGCTCTTATCTCAGAAGACAGACATCAGATGACTGTGTTTCAGGGTACAGGACACTAGGAGCAGAAGAAACAGAACTTCTATTTCCTGCAAAAAATAAAACTCTCCAGAATGCTCTTTGCAAACACGGGACTTAAATACTGTCACAAGGACCCACTTTCCCATGCAGCTGCAACAAAGCCAAGTCTGTGCTTGCAGAGGTCACTCTCACAGATCTCCCTAATCTTTACGTAGCTTTTCTAGCCGCAATTAACCTTCTCTGTACCAACCACTGTCTTCTTTTCTCACTCTGATTCTTGAGGGTTTTCCTCATCCTGAATTCGTCTCCAGTTTCTTCGGCAATGCAATTTTCTGTAGCACTTCAGTTCTTCTCTTGGATGACATGAGACTAGCAAACATGGAAACACCAGAGTTGTGAATCATCATGGAGATGTACAGAATGCTATATACCTGCTTTGCTAATCTACTTCTCTCTGAAAACAGGCTTAGCTAGAGATAGTAGTAAGAATTCAAACTGAATCATTTTTAAAAATTAGAATCTGTGCATAATTTATGGTTCATATCTGAAGAAAAAGGAAGAGACTTGCAGAGTGATACCTTGACATTCACATTCCTACCCACACTATACACATCTCATTGGTCAGACTTCAGACTTAAAAGATTAAAAGGACAGTCTTTAGCTTGGGAGATGCAAAATTGGCCTCATTTTCTAACACTTGCATAAGGTATTGCAAAAATGAGTCAATGTAATAGGGATGGAGAAGACTTTCCTCTATGAGAATATGTTTGTGTTATTGTTTTTCTATGATAATAACAAATCTGTCAGCTTGATGTCTTAAGCACCCAGCGATAACTCAGTGTTCATATGTGGCACCAAAAAAATAAAATTCAGCAAGGAAATGGCGGGGGTTTTTTTCATATTCCTTAGGGTAAAATGATTTTAACATTCTGGAAAATACATTTACCATTTTGTTTTCATTTGGTCTGACTGATTTTGAGGTTTTCATTCTTCTAATGATGACCAGGGGCAAAAAAAATAGATGACAGGGGATTGTCATGTCAAGCTGAGCAGGTTCTGATGATCACAGACGAAAGAATTAAAGTGCAGCTCACTAGAATGGTGCAATTATTCATCACAGGAGTGATCTTCTGTGCAGAAGTGTTTATACAGTCCATTGGTGGAAATTCAATGGCAGTTCGGCATCTGCAGGCGGTTTTCACAGCAAGTATTGATGCGAGTTCATTGTGAAATTTGAATGCACCAATCAATAAAGTAACAAATTTAAAAGTCAGACTATTGTTCCCAGTGGAGAGAAATTTCTGTTTGAATGGAGATAAATATTGTAAATCCAAGATAATCTGATCCTAGAAATGTTTTTATAACATGCCTCTGAGGTTATCATTTTCTCATGTTGAATGAGATAGTCCCCACTCTCAGAAAGGGTGAATTTTTAATTGATTCTTGTACTTAAGTAATTCTGTGCGTAGCTTATACTCTCTTATTTAGAATTTTAGAATTTTATTCACAGTAATGTGTTTGACACCAGTTCTGAATAGTTGAATAGTCAGTTTAATGAATGGGATAGTCAAAAGTTTCTAACTTTGGAGCAAAGCATTACTCATTTATTAGAATTGCATATTAAGTCTGTTTAATGCATTATCCCAGTTACCATCACTACCTCTAGTAATGTTTGTACACTTCAGCAATGCCTACCTACAGTTAAAACCCCTTTATTGACACTCACTTCCTGCTGCATTTGGTGCAATAAACTGAAGCCAGGAACAATTATGATTTAAAGAAAACAGCTATCGCATGTTCACACTTTTTGAACCTGTTTTGTTCTTTTTTTTTTTTCAAAATCCCAGGTGGTTGGCACATACACAGGTAGAGTTGCACATACACAATTAAAGCACACCAATGATTTCAGTTGGTGATGTGGCAGGCAGTGGTAGGGCTAATGTATTATTTGTGCCCACAAACACATACTCGGTCAAATGTTACCACCCAGCTCAGTAGTGTGTGAATTTGCAGATTCCTAAGCAACACAAAGTTTTTGATAATTTCAAAGTCACATTTAATTATTCTGCCTGAATATATCAGAGGCAATGAATAGAAGTTCAGTTTTCACATTAGGAAAATTTATTCTCCAAAAAGGCAGTGCAGCACTGGAGTTGGTTGCTCAGAGACTGGAAAGCTTGGAGATTTTCAAGATAAGGCTATCCACAGCCGTAATAGATCTGCTCTCTACTGTCTAGATACATCTCTGGTGACAGACAAGGTGACCTCCAGAGATTCCTTCCAATCAACATTTCTATGGCTTCTGTCGGTTTATCTATTGTAGGAGGTGGGTTTTGTAAGTTTACTATTCCCACACGTTCACATATCTATACACATTCAAACATGTACTTACATACGCACACTGAAACCACAGGCTGATATTTTTCAGCCAGCACATTAAGAATGTTACACGTGCATATTTTCATCTTTACTGATGCAGACAAGTTCCAAAACAGGACTTCTAAATCTCCACTTGACCTCTATGTGTGCATCATTTTTGCTAAATTTTGGGTTGTGTCCTCGAGAAATTGCAAGAGGATTCAGGGAAGAAAGAATTGCAAAATGTAGAGTGCAGTCATCAGCAGCAGTCCAGGTCCTCCAGGGTGGAGGCATGAGTTTAAACAGCTGCTGCAGTAATTTTAACTGATTCTTCCTCCCCTGCCCAAGAGAAACTGAACTGCTGCCATCTCAGGAGATCACACAAAGATAAAGTAAAACTGTGTCACGTATGCAGGAGGTTTGAGAGGTACTGATGCTATCTGCACCTTACAATGCAAAACATTAAGGTTAGATGCATTGGATAGGTTTTCTTATAATTGGCAAGCCTCCATAAGATGTTTTCAAAGAGGAGCAGTTGTTTTGGACAACCTTAATAAATCTTGGGTTATCTGGAAGGCAATGAAAAGAGGAATATACCTCTGTGGAATAGGGCAAATCTTCCAATAACTGAATTCTGCTGTGCTGTACTGATGTTAATTTCCAGTTTACATTATGATGAGAAAAAAACAGAGAGAGAGAGAGAGAGAGAGGGAGGGAGGAAGGAAGGAAGGAAGGAAGGA
>PTEX01000056.1:3823032-3849494 GCA_003342815.1 Eudromia elegans | reverse complement strand
AAGGAAGGAAGGAAGGAAGGAAGGAAGGAAGGAAGGAAGGAAGGAAGGAAGGAAGGAAGGAAGGAAGGAAGGAAGGAAGGAAGGAAGGAAGTGAGTTGGGCCACTACTTCTTGTTCTTTACTCAAAGCAAATACCTCTAGCAGGTTTAATAAATTTTACCTTCAGAAAGACACATAACAGACATATTAGCCTCCTTATGAAATATTTACTTGTCTAAAAAGATACTTAAGTCATACATTTAATTGCCTGTGTATAAAGATTACAAAAAAAAAATTCTGCATATGGTATGTTCACTACCTGCAACTGACTGGTGTGTATCTTTAAGTGTCTACTTTACAGTCCCCTTATGTAGAAAGTAGTTTTCCATCAGCTGGGTAATCACCAGTGACAATGCCATGTAAAAACAGATCAAACATAGCCCAGAATTACTCTTATGACATAAATGCAGTATTAGGTGGAAAATTGTATATTAATAGATAATGTGGAATTCCACACTTACTTAATATCATAGCATCATAGAATCACAGAATACTTAAGGTTGGAAGGGGCCTCTAGAGGTCATCCAGTCCAACCCTCCTGCACACACAGGGTCTCCTAGAGCATGTGGCACAGGGTGGTGTCCAGGCGGGTTTTGAAGATCTCCAGAGAAGGAGACTCCACCACCCCTCTTGGCAACCTATTCCAGTGCTCTGTCACCTTCACTGTTAAGAAGCTCTTTCTCAAGTTCTTGTAGAACTTTTGGAACTTCAGTTTTTGGCTGTTGCCTCTAGTTCTATTGCTGGCTACCAGTGAGAAGAGGCTGGCCCCATCCTCCTCACTCCCTCCCTTGAGGTACTTGTATACACTGATGAGGTCCCCTCTCAGCCTTCTCTTCTCCAGGCTGAAGAGGCCCAGCACCCTCAGCCTTTCCTCATAGGGCAGATGTTCCAGCCCCCTGATCATCTTTGTAGCCCTGCGCTGGACTCTCTCTAGCAGCTCCACGTCCCTCCTGCACTGGGGAGCCCAGAACTGCACACAGGACTCGAGGTGCGGCCTCACCAGGGCTGAGTAGAGGGGCAGAATCACCTCCCTCGACCTGCTGGAGACGCTCTGCTTAATGCACCCCAGGATCCCATTGGCCTTCTTGGCCACGAGGGCACACTGCTGCCTCATGGTCAACCTGTCGTCCACCATGACGCCCAGGTCCCTCTCTGCAGAGCTGCTCTGCAGAAGGTCGGTCCCCACTCTGTACGGGTGTCTGGGGTTATTCCTGCCCAGGTGCAGGACCCTACACTTTCCTTTGTTGAACTTCTTGAGGTTTATTATTGCCCAGTTGTCCAGTCTGTCCAGGTCCCTCTGGATGGCAGCGCAGCCCTCAGGGCTCTCAGCTATTCCTCCCAGCTTAGTATCATCAGCAAACTTGCTGAGGGAGCACTCCATCCCTTCATCCAGGTCGTTAATGAATAAGCTGAACAGGACCGGAGTGAGGACTAACCCCTGGGGGACAGCACTAACCACGGGCCTCCAGCTGGACTCAGCACCACTGATTACCACTCTCTGGGCCCTGTCATTCAGCCAGTTCCTAATCCACCTCACTGTCCACGCATCTAATCCACACTTCTGGAGCTTGCCCAGGAGGATGCTGTGAGGGACGGTGTCAAAAGCTTTACTGAAGTCCAGATAGATGACATCCACCACTCTGCCCTCATCTATCCATCTAGTCACCCCATCATAGAAGGCTATCAGGTTAGTTAAGTATGATTTCCCCTTGGTGAACCCATGCTGGCTACTCTTGAGCACCTTCTTCTCCTCCATGTGCCTGCAGACAGCAGCCAGGATATGCTGCGCCATCACCTTTCCAGGGACAGAGGTCAGGCTCACTGACCTGTAGTTGCCCAGCTCCTCCTTCTTGTCTTTTTTGAAGACCGGGGTGACATCTTTCCTCCAGTCCTCTGGCACCTCCCCCATTCTCCAGGACCTTTCAAAGATGATGGAGAACAGCTTGGCTACAACATCCGCCAGCTCACGCAGCACTCTGGAGTGCATCTCATCGGGGCCCGTGGATTGGTGGGTGTTGAGTTTCCCCAGGTGCTCTCTGACCAAATCTTCCTCTACCCGGGGCAAGTCTTCCTCTCTCCAATCCCTTCTTGTTTCCCTAGGATCTGGGATACTAAAGGGCTGCTCTTGAGAACTGTCAGCCCTGATATCAGTGCCCTAAAGATCAATATGCTTGTTCTAAATGCTCTCTTCTCCCCTATCTCTACAGCTGTCCTCCTAAATCCTTCCATTTTCTCTATCCTCATCCAAGACACCCTTGCACATGTAACCTTGGACTCTGCGGTGCACACAAACACACACCTTTTTGTTCACCTCTCCCTGATCCCTGATATTTCTGGCTCAGGGCAGTCCTTCCCCTTTCCCAGACCTCAGTTTTCCAGTACATCCTACCTACCTCTACATGTGTTTTGGCAGAAAGAAGACAGTGGGAACTGGCAGCTGGCAAGCAGCATGTCCCATCAGTCCAGGGAAGGAAGGAAATTCTGTAGCAAATGGTACAGATGGAGCCTGACCCTATTGTGTTCCCTTGGCCCTGCTGTTCAATGAACAAATCCTTTCCTTAGCCTTGAGCAGCTTCTGGGGCTACTGCAAACCAGGGCTAGTCAACAACTCGTTATACAGCTGGAGAACAAGAGTTTTCTTTTTAAAATATCTGACACATCATAGATTTGGTCTCTCATGAGGAACAAAAATTTCTGCACTCTGAGAAACAGTAAAATGATGGGAAATTACTGAGAGTTATTTTAACGAGGTGTTGAGTAGGAGGCATTTGAGATGAGGAATGCCTGAACATCATTTTTTTTTGACGAACGTGGCTATCTTATTGCCACAGATTCCTGGCAAGCGAGGGGTACAAGGATGTATTAAACATGATATTCAACAAGCTGTTCTAGCAAGAAAAATAAAATCATAAAGTCTAAGAGATATTTGAAAAAATAAAATCAGGACAGAGCTTTTGAATTAAATTGTAGTTCCTCATAAAATTTGATCTAAGAACATTTATTAAAAGATGCTTTCTATTCAGCCTTAACTGACAACTTCCTGTTTACTTAGAATTGTAGTAAGTGGCTCATTTTCCAATTTCTATTTTGTTTTATTTTCTGCTTTGTTGGTTGCTTTTTTTTCCCAAAAAATTATTTCAATGACTAGTAAAAGCTGACAGGGAAGTTTGCTCCAAGAACAGAGATAATGAAGGCAGCAGATTTTGATTCTGTACAGAATTAGAAAGCTGTGTCCATGGAAACAAAAAGAGAAGTAAAACCTGAGATTCCCCTTTTCTTCTCTGCTCTATGACGTGACCAGAAATAATCAGGGTAGTGATATCTGAGGACAAATATTTTGCTGTAGCAACTCCAATACATGAGGTGCCGGAATACTTGCATCAGAAAAGCTCCAACTAGGAGGCAACACCTACTGTTTCCCCAACTACTGTGTCTTGCACATAGCTTTGAAATGTGTGTCCCTAGGCCACTGGTTTGCAGGTTTGGGCAGGTTGGGTACCTGTCAGTTCTGTCTAGATACAGAAAGGCGTTTTGGTGTTGGGTCATGGAAATATGTCACAGTAGCACTTTAGCCTGAGAGTTAATGCATTATCACAGCTCAAATGTTGCTAATGTACCAGACATAGTTTGGGAGATCATATCCTTTACATAGCTATTTACATTTCACTTTCTATTGCAGAGAGACAGCAATTTGCCTTGGAAGATTATAGCACATTTTCTGATAGGGTTTCAGAGATCCTGATCTGGGGTGGCTTTTCTCTCCAGCTATGTTTTTTTTTTCCCCAGAATTTCTCATTTTCTATTTAAAACTGTGTGCACATATCTCATTAGAAAGCTGTATTTATACTGCATGTTTATAAATCTTTGTTTAAATAAATATCATCTTAACAAGATAAATCTTCTAATTTCCCATTTTCCCAACAACTCTGAGACATCTTCCTTATTTCTCATCTAGAAATGTTTCCAGAGTAAAGTAAAAGAAAAAAGGCCACCTTGTTTTCCAACACCTGCTTTCCCTTCTCCTTTCACTACAGTTCTTCTGTATCATTCTTGTTGAACCGTCTCTGTTTCCACAAATATACATTGACTGTGTCTACTGAAAATTATTTGTCATAGTCCTTTCATTTTAAACCTATAAGGGTGCATAACTATTTGGGGAATTTAGAGAAATGATTTAGCAAGCAGAGTCACAACTATGAAATATGAGTCATATTTAGATAAAAAATATACACACGTATAGATGCACACGCGTACTGATCACCGACAGAGATACAGCCTGATCTAATTTATTAAAAATCAGATGCCACTAATATTTAGGAGTGCCAGGGGAGTGCTGGGGGTGGATGTCGTGTCTTTGGGTGGGTGTGGTGTGTCACTCCCAAACAGTGCTGGTCTCCAACCCCACCTTGCTCACTGTAGAGGAAGCACCCTGTAGAGGAAGCTTTATTCATCGTTGGGAACAAAGTGCTGAACTTTCAAAGCTCTACAGCAAAGCCATGTTTCCCATGCCCACATGGGTACTGGGCCCACCTACCTAAAGGTTTCTCCTGCTTATTGCTACGGTTTGTACATGTTGCAGGCTTCATCTTCTCTGAACATGTTTCTCTGAGAGTGGAAAGCGGGAAACAACCAAAAGTTAAGATTTGTCACCTAGTCTAGGTAGAGTTCTACTGCCAACATTTTCAGGTCTTTCAAATTGGGACAATGGGCAAGAAATACAAACTTCATTTTAACCAATTGTAAGATACTGAATGCACAAACTCCACCAGACATAGTTTGAGACCTATTGTTTTCCTCTTTACTCTTTCAAGTAGTTTTCACAATCAATACTTTCCTTCCCTCCTTCCCTCATTTTGTCTGTCTTGGTGCATCCTTTAAATGCTGCTCGTTTAAATTATAAAGTCTGTTTAACTGTACTCCCTTCTCCCAACCCTGATTGTGCTCCACAGCCTGAATCTATCTGAATATGACCTGAATGAATATTTAATGTACCAGTCCAGCAAATGACCATCAAAAGAACACCACTAAGGTCAATTCTCATTAAAAAAAAACAAACAAAAAAACCCACCTTTTTCTCATTCATATGTATGACTGACTGGAACTGAACTGGAGATAACTGGGCTGTAGTTATATTGTAATCATTTTCCATTATACTGGCTAAACGAGGCTAACTTAATTGTAAAAGTGCCCTGTTGTATTATTCTAGTTTAAAACCCTTCCTAAATCTAGAACAGACAAGACTTCATTAGTCTTCAATTGCACCAGAAAAACCTGTCTACCCTACTGCAGAGATTTATTTCCTTTACAGCATATCACATGAGAGAAATAAATTAGGCAGATTGGTTAGTAACACTGCAGCAAGACTGTATCTAATTAAAAATATCCCATAATCATGCCTCTTTCAGCTCTGAGTCATTGTGTCATTTATTTGGGATATCTTGCATGCAGAGATGGATATCTGTCCTTTAAGGGAGATTGTCCAAACACTTCTTCATACTTCCTGAGCATATTTCAAATCTAACCTCAGATGGTCACTGACTTCTCTGCAGTGACAGAGATAACGGAGTGGTGCCTAAACAAGATATCTCCCATTCGTTAGAAGCAGCATCAGTTATGCTACTGCAACACTCCACTTAGGCTAATTAGCCCTGGTTCAGAGGTAGAGCACTGTGCTGCTGCAGTCCCCCAGATAACCCACATGCAGAGCTAGCTCCTGAACCCGTGCTGTCTAGACAAATCTGCAGTGCAATCCTTTCACTTTTAAAGCATAGAGAACTTTTTAAATGTCCAGGATGGTGAAGTCCTTGGCTTCCCTTTAAAAATCTCTCTGGAAATTCCTCCAATTAGTCATGCATGACTTCATATTTAATAGCCATAATTAAATCATAATTCATCCAAGTGCTTCAAAGGCGATCTGCACGAACAGCTTTGCTTTCCCTAATAGGACAGTTACTCAAGTCAATAGTTTCTTGGCTACTCCATACAAGCGACTGAAATGGTAAAAGCAAGATTATCTTCTGGAGAGTGCTGAAACATACCTCATTCCAAACGACAGTTCAAGTATTTCAACTTTTTTTTTTTTTGCCTGGGGAAAAAAAAAAAAAGAAAAAAAAAAAAAAAAAACACCCCTTCTTGGCACTAGAATTGTGTTATTCTTCCCAGTTTTTATTTTCTTCAACATGCTCTGGTAATATCTCAATTTCTTTTAAGTAATTTTGCTTCTAATGGAGAAAAATATATATATTTCCTGTATCTGCTTCTTTTCTTTGCCTTATATGGTGAAAATTGCTGCAGTGTTTTAACAATGCCTTTATAAACAAATTGTTAGCTTTTAGAAATCTGAAGGCCACTTTCAGGCATTTTCTGCTTTCCTGGAATAAAAAATGACTGATTTGTTATTGATTTTTGTTAAGTCTTACTTTCTGCTGATATCACCTGGTTTACAGTGATGCCAACATGTCACAGCTGACTACTGGAAGGTGAGGCTAAACCTGCCTCAAGAAGCTTGAGCAGGTACAGAAGCCAAGCACACTCATAATTAGCTTGTAACTATTCAGAAAATTCTACCCAGAGCCAAGGACAGTGTAGATGTCCCGAATAATGCCCAGCACCTTAGTCCATAGATTATGCTTGCAGTGTGTTATTTTTACTTTTTCGATTCCTGTGCCTTTTGAAGTCTCTCAAGACAAGTTCCAGTTTTTCCATTTGTCCTTTGACATCTCTGTGATGAAACATGATTAAAGCAATCCAAAAGCCATCTCTCTAATCTGTATTTTTTTTTTTTTGGCAAAGGTACTAAGCACATAGAACATGTAGTCAAAGTAAGAAAAGACCCTTTTTTTATTCTTTTATTCTTTTTTTCCTTTTTTTTTCCTTTCTATCTTTTCTTAATCCTGTCAAACTGGTTATCCTTCTCTCCATCCATCTGCAAAAATAGGTCCTTTCTTTATCTTTCTTCTCTCCCTGGCCAGTTCTACAGATTTTAGACTTCTTTGATAATATTTTTTCTGTCCTTGAAAGAATATTTAACACTTTTTGATTAAAAAATTGCTTATGTGTGATTATCCACTGTAATCTTGGTTTATTGGGATACTCTTCGTTAAGTTCCATGTTTTACCTTGCCTGCTGACTTCCCTAAGAACTCTTTATTAATTTAACCTTCCAACAATCATCAAGATGACTTTATCATTTTAAAGAATATGTATTTTTCCCCATTTGTCCTAACCTGCTTCTCTATTTTGAGATTATGTGCCTTCCAGTTTCACTGTTTATTAAAATAAAATATCCTAAAGTTGTTTGTTTGGCAGGCAAGGAGTGGAACTCAAAAGTACAAAAAGGGATATGCTTGGTTAGATGAAAAGTCCAAGATGATGCAGCCTAATATACCCATTTTGGTTCTGAATAAGAATGGCTGATTAAGCAATAGTAGAAGCACAAGCAATTAATTCAGTGGTCTTTCCTTGAGGTATTCAATTTGCCTTTGACAGTCGGCTTAGGGACTTCCTGAACCAGAGATTGCATTCAGAATAGTTGGCAAGGGATGTTCTTGTAAGAACTGAACTCATTCTATTCTTTTTTGAACTGGGGTATTCTTTCAGATTTATGAATATCTGGTGACAATGAGTTCCGTCAAGTATATTTGTGCTATGTGAAAAACACTTTCCCATTTCATGTATTTTTTATACCTGACCATTCCATTAGAAATGCTCTACTTTTCTTTAAAAGTGTTATAATTATGAAATCATGGTTTCCAATATTTCTTCCCTTCACCAGCCCTTTAAAAGTCACCCACCAGCACCTGAGACAAGCCCATATAGAGAATATTTGGATACCAAAAACTCAAATTCCAAGTATAGCCTTTCAGATATAAGGTAGGTAGTGGTGCTCTCTGTCACTCTCCAGCCATCTCTGTAACTCAGTTATGGACTTGTAAAAATGTTATTAAAGTCTGAGAAGTGTGAGGTAACTTTGCAGCTTCTGTCAGAAGAGAATTGCAACAAGAATCTATGAATTAGAGTCATTTGCAAAAATTTTAAGGGGGAACACAGCATAGCACAGCAAGTTACCTTAGATCTAGCACATCTGGAGCTGAACTGAGATTCTAGGACATGCAGGTAGGAAGCCAGGCAAGTGCCTTTTTAGTACTCAGCCATCTCTGTTACCATATTGCTCAAGAAAAATGAGTAATTACTCCAGCAAGCAGTTTTACGTGTTGTGTAGGCAGACTGTCTGTGCTACACTTTAACAGCCTCTAGCTATAAATAACATTATTAGGAAAGCACATTGCCTTAGATGGAGAGAACAGAGATAATCACCTTTCTGGCTGTCTAGAAATATATTTAGATTTCATGTTTAAAGATTAAAAATAGACTCAAAAAATGCATTCAGTTTTAAGCATCGAGTTAAGCTTCTTAACCCAAATGATACAATTGACACAATAATGCCAACAGTTTATTAAGTTTCAGCAATCATTAAAATGCTGGTCAAAATTCAAAGACCTTAAAAGGCTCTTTAAATAATAGGTCAAAATTAGGGATATGACCGACTTCGTGGCCAACACTACTGCTCTAGACGTTCGTGATCCTCCCGTTGGACCCTCTTGCCCTGAACTTGAGACATCTGAACCACCAGAGATGTCTGCCTGGGGGTCAATCCCATATCGGGGCTGTTGTCTGTAAATACATCAGTCTGAAAGCTCTGGCCGATATTGAGCAAGGTGTTCTGCATGGCTTCCCTACTGCATTAGGGATATCAGGGGCTAAAACTTTACATGTGCTGTCCCAGAATCAATCTATGAGATTATATAGCATGTCCTGCACTTGCCTTATCCCAGAAAAAGTTGGAGGGTGATGGCTGGTGCCTGTCCTTTATGTCTGTCTTGCTCTTGTTCCTTCTTCTCTTCCTTCTTTGCATCCTACAAAGTGAGGACAAAGACCCCAAGCCCTAAGCATTGCCTCTGCTATTGCACCAGCATGCCCATTGCTGCAGGTCAAGAATCTAGATCACCTAGTCATGCTGGCACAGGACAAAGGGTGATTGCCCCACCTGCCAGGAAAGCGTGGGTGATGTTTGCATTTCCCTAGAAAGTCATGTAACCAAAAAACATGCTGCTCTGCATGGGTAGCCTCTTTAACATACTTTATAAAACCACCCAAGAAAGCAGCCTTTCATTGAGGCAAGACAAATGCAGCCACTCTGCGTTTTCACCATCTGTGGATGTTGACCCACGTCTCTGTTTTGTGCTATCAGGATATATAGAAGAGTCAGCCCTGCCCAAATCTGTGACATAGCCCATTGCATTCATTGCACTCCTTTAAATTGGCTTCTTTAGGTCTGGTCCATCAGCTTTGAAACAATCCCTTTCCTCCAAAGCCTGCTGGTCTGCTCTGTGTCCATCTGTAAATCAGCAGCAAGCCATCAGCCCTTATTTCTACCAGGCTGCCATGCTGTGTAAAAATTAATTTGCCAGATTTACTGAACTTCTGAGCTATCTATCGAACTATTCCCTCTAGGCTGGACTTCTATTTTCATTATGTAGAAACACAAAATATTTCCACTCGTGTCTGCAGCCTCCCAGCAAACAAAGACCAGAAAAGGGGATGTAGCTGCCCTAAGCCCATACAGTACATTCATTCACACACAAGATACCTGCTCCAAACACTCCTTGCTATAAATCTCATTTTGGTTGTTTTGCTGACAGAATGGCAATCCCACACCCAGGCACTCCCTGTATGTTCTCAGAAAAGCTGTAAAACGAGCTCTCTGAGTCAGGAGTTACACACTGTGGGTAAATACACCTGATAATGGCCCACAGCCTACCCGCAAGCCTGGGCTCTGCCGAAATGCCAGGCGTGGGACTTCACTGCTGTGTGGAGCCCTCTGCAAGCTCCACATCAGATGAGGTCTCCAACATGAGACAGATTATTTTTATATTTTGATGAAGAGTATAAATAAGGAAATAAATCCGTATTTTTGATCTCCCCATTTGGTTTGTCTAAAAGCGAACACTGGCATCTTCTGTTAATTATCACAAGTTCATCTTTTATTTTCTGCTTCTGCTCATCATCTGTTTTCCTAATTAATCCTTTATCTTCATATCCTTCCAAAACTTCATACCAACTCACTCTTTTATTATTCCTCATCTCCATTATTTCTCTTGAAAACATGAATGACAACACAAGAAGAACATACCTTAAAATTCCTTCCGTCAAACCAGGCTATTAAACACGGAAATAAACTCTAAGTGCACCTTCATGTTATTGGTTATATCACATGTCTACAATATTAACTGACTAGCTGAAAGTACAAGTGACATCCAAGTTGAAAACAAATGTTTTCATTTAAAGGTCTGAAGTAAGCATTTAGCTGGCTTCTAAAAGATGTTCTGCTTCCTTCTGCTTTCCACATTTGTAATATTTATTTCAAATTTCAGTGGCTTTATGTATTTGACAGTTCTACTAACTTCCAAATAAGTTGTTTAAATCTCTGATGAATGTATGGTATAAGTCCTTCTCTGTGACAGAACCCAGAGGAAAAAGTGGTATGGGAAATTCTTGTCATAGAGTTTTCATTCTTTAATTCAAGTGGTAGCAGCTCAAGGTCCCCACGTGAAGAAAGAACCAGCATCCTTGCTTACGCAAACCATTCAGATAGAGGATAATTTTTGCTCAGTGCAATTTTAGTTTGATTCTCAAAACATCCACTTTGCAATTAGCATCCAGGGAAATTAGAAGCTTCATAGTAAGATCTTTCTTCAGTTATGCTATTTATCCCAAGTGGAAGGGGCTGTTACTATATGCTTTGGTCAAAGACAGTGTAAAGTAAGGTGAGTTACATAGACTTTTTGCATAAGCATTTCTAAGAGATTATTTTTAGATATCTTTTTGTTGACATTATTTCCCATGAATATTCTTGATCTTACCTCATTTCCCAAAAAGGGCATGACCCATCTGTCAGCAAAATGAATGGGAATCTTTCCATTAATTTCAGTAGGACTTAGAGTGATCTGTAATGATCAATTAGCAGATCATTGTTTAGTTACATGCAAAGCTCTTCTAGAGGAGGATTTTACAACTATTTTGTAAAAGAGCCGTCTGTAAACTAGAAGTTTGTGTATCTTAGTCTTAAAGTTCATAGTAATTCATAGTCCCAGAGGGTAATTCAGTAGAATGTATTATAACTGCCAGTGATAACATAAGCATCAATATCTACAGAAATATATCATTTATTTGCTGTCATCATTCTTCTTGAAATGGACACTTTATAAATTCTTAATGATAAGTACCTAAAATAAGTGTCACTGAGATAATACTGGCTCAAAGTAGAAAACAAACAAGGTATCTCCTGATGTCTCTTTAGTACTGTTTCACTAATACACCTAAGGAAAATGCTGTCATCTTTTTCAAAAGAAATATTTTTCCAAAGGTGGCATTTATGTAGATCATTAAATAAACTCTCCTAATTAGAGAAAATGGGAAGAAATCAATGGTGAGGAAAAAATAATGCCTGCTTATTTTGCTCTCAGAGAGTTACAAACAGATTCCAGATAAGACATTGTGCAGAAAGAAATGTATGCTTTCAAGAATTCTTGAGTTTTTGTTAAATTAGTAAGAGTATACAAATGGTATTTGAAAAAAGAAAAATATTGATTGTAGACCTGAAAACAAGTGGAGAACTCAAACAACATGCAATATGTGTTTACCATATCAAGCCATTTAGATGCCGTTCTTTGATTACATAGCTGTTTTTCAGCATGAATGGAATGTGCGTAAAGCATTTGAAGAGTTTCACTAGGAAATTATTAATTCAATAAGGAGTTTGGAAATAAATGAAAGGGAAAAATTACAGAGCATATCATTTGCTCACAGGATGTTTATGAGCCATCAATGTGATATAACTGAAAAAGGCAAGCGCAATCCCCATGAATTCTTTTCCCAAGAGAATTAAAAAGCATTCATGTTGTTGTACTTGTGAAACCTTCTCTGCATACATATCTGATTGCTTGTGTTCAAGAAAGATAACTGTAGATAACTGTATATGAAAGACATATAGAGAATGAAGTGATGAGAAGCAACTGAAAGCACATAACTTGTCTAGCCAAACTAGACAAGTTATATATTTGCTCTATATATTTGGAATATCTCAGAGGTATATGCAATATATCAGAGATGATGTGTTTGCTCTACCTCAGGAGGTAAAAACAGAGGGCAAAGAAGAACCTGTTGAACTAGAGGACAATGTCAAGATGATTATGAGTGAGTATAAACTGGCCACGGATGAAGTTAGCCTCAAAATCAGGAAAAGCTTTTGAACAGTTTTTCTGATGTGAATGTGGGACAGTGGTTTTACAGAGGAGACTTATGGGTTTGTAAATGAGAAAAAAAACAACACAGCCACAAAAGATCCACCTCTAAAAAAGTGGATCACTTCTAAACTAAAAGATTTATAAAAGGATTTCAGGTATCATTTCACTTAAAATCTTCTGGGGTGTTTTTAATGAGTAGGGAGATGAACCTTGCTCACTCCGGGGCCCAGCTTTAGTTTTCACATGAGCCCTTGAGGCCAGTGGCTGGTATCAGCAATTCAGGAACAGATTTGAGATATTGTCTCAATCTCAGATTTGAGAATATGCTTCTCATATTGTCAGAGAGGGTAGGGACACATGTGTTCTTTGCCAGAATATTTTCTCCCTCCATGTCATTTCACAGTACGCAGTGTACTAAAGAGAGATGGGAAAAAATATTTTCTCATTCCTTGACTCTTCACTCCATAATTGCCTTCATAAATGTAGCCTGTTACCTTGATCAAAGAAAAAGAGGAGGGGAATCATCGAATCAAAGAATCATAAAATCATTAAGTTTGGAAGGGACCTTTAGATATCATCTAGTCCAACCCACCTGTACACACTGGGTCACCTAGAGCATGTTACACAGGATTGCATCCTAGCAGGTTTTAAATATCTCCAGAGAAGGAAATTCCACAACCTCTCTTGGCAAGCTGTTCCAGTGCTCTGTCACTGTTAAGAAATTTTTCCTAAAGTTCCTGTGGAACTTTTGGTGCTTCAGTCTGTGGCTGTTTCCTCTAGTCCTAAAGAGGAGGAGGATAACTTGCATTTTTGACTCAGTCCTACTAATGGCTGAGCCTAAGGTTATTTTCTGGGAGCATTAAAAAAATATAGGTAGAAAATATAATGATATTAGTGTTTCAATGTCAGTGCATTTGCTGACATGGCCAAGATTTCTGTTCAGTGCTACAGTTCTGCTAGGCAACTGTCTGATTTAATTGTAAAAGCAAGAGTGGAGATTGTTGGGGTGGCTAGTATATCAGCAGTGGTTTTTTGTATTCCATTTGATTTTTCCCCTCCTGCTGAAGGAATTTCATACACTTACCTTCACTTGTGTTACATGAAATAATGTTGCCTTCTTTTGAGATAATGACTTACACAAAAAAAAGTATAAAAATATTGTGAACAGATAGCAAGCAAGATCTCCAAAGCCCTAGAATAGCATTCTAGCCATTGAATAACTCTTTTCTTTCACCCTAACAAACTTCAGCTGAGGTTACTAGGAGTCCAAGCATGTAAAAGGCTAATGGGATTCAAGCCTGGAAGAGAAAGTACACAGTGAAGCCACATATATTTCCAGTCTGCGCAGTTGAAATGACAAACAAAAAGGCATCAATACTTTCTGCAACACAGAGAAGATGTGGCTGCAGAAGGACTCTTGGCACTCAAGCCTGTTAATTTTGGCTCTCTTGGTAAAGGCTTGTGCTGTCCTGCAAAAATAAAAAGAAAAAAAGCATTCTGCTTCTGTTGTCAAAGGGCTTTGCAAGAACAGAGACAGGCAAATATACAGGAAAGCTTAAAGAAGGAAACCTCTGACGCACTATGTGTTTCAGATCTTTATCATTGATTTAACTTGTCTGTGGCAAGGAGCTGTTGTTTATAGACCTCATGTTCCTTACTGATGAATGATTTGGGTTGCCTTGATTTACACAGTAAATCAATTGGCTGTGTTTTTGGATTTTCTGCTTTGCCTGTCTACCCTGTGGAAGTCATCAAGAAGCCTTTCTGATGAGATACTCTCTGTGGCTTCTCAAGTTTCTCCTTAAGTCAGTCAGTCATCTGTTCGGGCCTAAACAACTACATCAAAGCTGTTAGAGATATGGGATGAAGCAATAATCACAGTGCTTTACTTTTAGGGACATGACACTTTATTAGACCCCTGAACATTCAGTACAATGTGTTGTTATTTTTCAACACTAGCTATTGCTCAAACAGGTAGTCTAAACAGATCATTTAGGAGACAATCATTTAGAATCAGCCAATAAGAAGCACCAAGATTAGGGATGTGTTTGAAATCTACCCTTTTTTTATGGGTAGGAAGCTAAGGTATCTGAGGGAAAAGCCGTCTCAAAATCCTTGAGGTCCACCCCAGCTTGTCTCCTTCAAATAAGATGAATCCACAAATTTTCTTTATACGATATCCCTAGAGAAGTAATCTATCTAGAGAAGTAATCTATATTTTAGATTATGGCCCCATGGTGGGAGGATTTTTTTTTTCTTATTTTTTCCTGTGGGAAATTAAAGCCCTATCTCCCACTGTAGAGTGGGATTGCATGAATACAGACTGTTGTAGGCTACCTAGGCTTTGCATTAATCTGTGATGGAAAAGACTCTCCTCTCCCTCTGACAAAGCTAGGCCAGTGTGCAGCAAAGAGCTAGAGTGGTGAGAAAGATCAGGAGTGACTCCACTGTCCTAGCAGTCACCCTAACTCTCCCAGGAGAGCTCCAGAAGGCTACTGCTACTAACACTTATCTTAGGTCCATCTGCTCAAATATCTCTCTATGAATAACCTAGAAGTATAGCCCTAAACATCAGGAAAGTTTAGGGTCGAAGAGCTAAGCACGTACTGGATTTTCTAACAGAAGGGCTTTTCTGTCAGGATTTTGGATTTAGCCTCCTCAGATACACAGTTATATCCTGCTTAGGATCAAAATCCTGTGCTGGACATCACCTTTGGTCTAACCACATGTTCAAGTCGTAAAGTCCAAAAGCAAAGTTAAGTATGTACTTGTAGTTTTGCCCACACAAAAATACTCATTAAAAGTGCAAATGAAAGAGGCCACTAGAGGCTACTGTTTTGAGTATGTACTGTGTCAGTGTTTGAACCTTGTAGACTTCAAAGCCTTTGTGCTGCATGTAATTGAGAACAGATTTTCACCATATATATCTAAATGATGTTTCTTTGAACATTTTATCATCAGTTAAATCACCTTAGGTGCATTAACTATTGGAAGTGTTAGTCAAATTCAAATGGTAAATAATACTTAACATATTTATTTAACATTAGTACATAGCCAAGGATCCTCTTGACTGAAGCATTTTGAATCTGCCTGTTGCAGTTGGTGATATGGTATCAGTGTTTCCTAGACACTACAGCGACATTCCTTTTGCCAGTCTGGCAAAAAAAAGTATAAAGAAATCATGTGTAGAGGAGCTTCCTGTTCGCCCTGAGTTTTGAGGAAAATTGGCAGAAACCAACTTTGAAGCACAGCTTGGTCATGTTTGGCATCTCCATTCCCTGCTCTGGATGCCAGCAGAGTTCCAAGGTGATCTCACTGTCGCTGTCTTTTTAGTCTCATTTCCTGAGGAAATGAAGCTTTTCTATCCATGCTGTCTTTCCATTTGTATCTCAGTTTGTCTATCATTTGCCTCCTACCCCAGTGATTTTTAAAACAGACAGCTGTTTACAGTCAAGGTTTACAGAAACACAGAGGAAAAAGTTTCCTGCAAGACTTGTGAAAATGAACATACTGGTAGAGGAAAGAGATTAGTGAAAACTCACCTGTTCAAAAAGAAGTTTCAGTATGAGCTCACCAAGACCTTTTTGCTGGACAGTTACTAAGCTTACATTAGCTATCTGATCAACATCCATATATGCCACAGTATATACAATACCACGCTATCCCAGCAGATAGTTAAGGGATGTGGAGTGAAATGAGGGAACAATAGGTTAGAGAATAAGAGGAAATAGCAATAGATGAGGACTAGCGTGAGGATGTGTAGCAGACATGAGAGGAATGGAGACAGATAGAACTGGGAAAGTGTTATGGGCCTTTGAGAGAAACTGTGCTTACTCATGAGAATGTCAGATGAAATTCTATAGGAAGTTTAACTTCCTTATGCTGCTTCTCACAAAACAGCGTATGCTACATATTTAGAACTGAACTTGCTCAAAGTATGATGTCAAAGGTGCAAAACCTTCAGAGGATAACCATGTTACAATTTAATTAGATACCATCTTCATTTAAGATAAGGCCAGGTTTGACAGTGAATATAGTTTGCACCTATGCAGTAACTAACTGTAGTCAGAATAAAAAAGTTATACTCTGGCTAAATAACTCCATTGCTGAAAACTGGTTATCCTAATTTAAACTGAAGAAACATTGGCTATATCAAGAATTGAATGTGGGATATTTTCTAGAGGTCCCTTCCAACCCTAAAGATTCTGTGATTCTGTGATAAAGTATACCTTGCTTGATCAAATACCTTGATCAAATACCACTATGAAAGATCAACAGAAGTCTATGCTGGCACATATTTTAGCTTCCTGTTTGCTGCCAGCATCTGATCTTCTCATCATTCATGCTGCATATGTGCTAGCTCACTCGCAGGCTCCCTTCTGAAATGAAATGACTGGTTTCCTTGGAGAGGAAGCCTGGACACAGTTGACAGAATAGCTTGCTCCAGGCTGTGCTCCAGACAGGCAAAATGGACTTGGACTGCAGCAAGTTTAACTCCCTCAGCCCACGCCAGTTGTCTGATGTTATTCCAATAGACCCTGTGTCCTCAAATCCCCTACATACTGCCATGGCACACTCCAAGTGGGCAATACATACTTTGAATTAGAAAACCACAGTCCTGTAATGATTATCGCTTGGGGCTGTACGGGACCGGAGGAGACTTGGGCCAAGCCCTTCTCAGAACAGGACTATGCTGCTCTAAAGAGAGCTGCTCGTCAGCAACGTGGATAGGAGTCATCTTGCACCATTTGGCCTGAGGTCAGAGATTACTCTTTGTGGCAGCTGCCTCTGTAGCACAGACATAGACACAGAGAGACCAGAGCAGACGCCAGAGCTCCCAAAAGAATGACTTTGCTGGCCTCGCTTTAGGCTTAGGGCTGGAATTTGAACTATTCACACTGATAGGTGTGATTCCTCACAATCAACTTTCACTCAGGAGAGTCACGTGGCTCCTCCAGTCCTTCCCTTCAGAGGCCAGTTATAGATAAAGGCCAAAATAGATAATGAGGTAATAATTTTATTTTCCTAGTTGCTTAAGAAGAGTGTTAGAAGAGTTAATCCAGGGATCAAAGGTCTTTGTTAACAGAGTCCTTTGAGTCTCATGTGTGATAGTCACAAAAATAACACAGAAAATGTACAGATCTGAAGCTGACACCCATGACTGAAACCAAATAGGTTGCTGCCTTCTAGAAAGGATTTAATGCATTTTAAATGTTTGAGTTTAGATTAATTTTGTTATTTTTTGAAATTTATTGTGGAATTCATTCAGCTCCTGTATCTTTTTAGGCAAGTAAATATTCCAAAAGAGCTTTAAATGCTAATGAGGTATATGGTTGGTTGTATGTCAACCAACCTCTGTTTATAGGATAATGGAAATAACCCCCAATCAGTAACCCTCTAAGAAATAGGCATTTTGTAAAAATAGATTATAAAAAAAAAACCAAACAAAGGCACAAACATATTTTAGGTTAACAAAACACTGATATTCCCAAACCTCCTGGTAAGCTTTATATTTCAGACATTGGAACATTCAGAGAGTAAACGCATTGAAACACAGATGCCTAAACTTTACATACCATAGGGAACTCAGCCATTCAGTCAAAGGAGCGTTAATGTAGTGTATGGTGAAAGAACACAAAAACAAGTGGAGTTTTTTAATGACTCACATAAAATTAAATTAATTGTTTTCTGTGTTACAGAGTAAAGCTTGCATAAAGGCACTTACCAGAGGTGTATGTGTGTTTAAAGAGTGTTGATTTAGGACCTGATTTGTTTGAAGATTGACTTGAAAGAATTTCAAAGGATGTAGCTTAATTAAAAATATTCCAAACTTTGCATTCCTTGCAAAACCTTTTGACCTCACACAGCATTTAATGCTTGAAGGTGAGGAGTTGACTGACTACTTCTCACTTCACCAGAGGAACCCCTTATCCTTCCCTGATGTAACAACCATCATAAATTGCTGATAGGTGATCAGTACAATAACCAAAAACAAGCACCTAGGAAAGATTATTATACTGTTAAGAGCCTAGTGCACACTTTCCCAGCTGTGCATCCTGCCTGTTTCATCCTTTCTGAAATTCCAAGAGAAGAGAGTGCAAGAAAAGGTCTATGTGTTGCAGACTTCACAAACTCTGACATTCTCTCTGGAGGAGAAATCAAATGGAGCTATCCATTAACAGGCTAGTGAGGAGTCATTAGAGGAACTTCTCTGACCCCCGCTGTTGCTCATGACGGATGGCCTGTGTCATTCCCTCCAACAGGGCCCCTCACAAGGCAGGCTGTTTGCATTCAGTCAACACTTTGCTTTTATAGGCCTGTGGAGCCAAAGATTGCTAGACTTTTGAACCCAAGGCTAACTTCTGTCTGGCTTTGCCCTCATTTTCTGGAGCCAAAATCTTTTTTAACAACTACACAATAACAAGTAATTAGGGTAAAGTCTGCTAATCTTCTCTTTTGGGCCTTGAGGTTATGTATTCAGGATCAGTTGGGGTGAAGGTAGAATTACTGCTATCAAAGCCTGAGGTTACTTTGTAAAAGTAGTTGAACTCTGGGTCAAGGAAATGTTAACTGGACAAAGAAAGATCATGGCAGATAGTGTTAAAATTAAAACTGTCCTACTGAGATAATGCAGAATTGACTGCTTTTTCTCTGGAAACTGAGTAGGAGATATGAAAGGACGGCTAGAATGTTTCTTTAGAAAGGTGAAAGAAAGCACAGTTAGTAATAAGGAATATATTGGCTACCTTTGATTTGGGAATTTATTTTTAGTCTCTTTATTCAATAAGACAAGAGTAAAAGAGATTCTTTATCATGCCACCTTTTATACGCAGGGCACCCTGTTTCCTAAAGCTATTTGATTTGCTAAATTAAATAATCTATTTCTTAAAGCTCTCTGTCTCTCTCAAAAGTCCCAGTGCGGAATTCATTAGAAACAGAGAGGTTCCTTCTCTTGACTTCAGAGTCCTGGAGATAAGTAGTACTTGCAGTATAGCCAGAAGGATAAGCAAGTCTGAACTTATGCATCCAGTGGAGGAAGCATATTCCAGATGAGAGCAATGCCCATAAAGGATAACTTGACTAGGAGTTGTGTCCTGTATTTAATGAGAGGATAGTTTTCATGCCTCTTCTGCTTTACACACGGCACAGAATGCTGAGCTTTTCAAGGAATTAGCCTAGTCACAGAAGATTTTTAAAAATTCAAAATGCAAACACAATTTTTCTTTAAAATCCACCACGGATCAGGGCAGCACCCATTCCACAATGTGGAGTCTCCAAAACTATTCCTGCCCAATGCCCTCAAGGACAGGAAGCGTGCCACCACCACCTCACTGGCGTCATAGCTGGCAGCTCAAGCAGGATCAGTGGGACCTTGTTTTCCCTTGTCACTGTGAGCATCCCATTGCCCCTTGCTGCCAATGGAGTTTTAGTCCTTGTTTGGGAGCTGAAGGGCCCAAACATTGGTGGCAGCTATTTTATGTGCCAGGTCCTTGCTGTCTCAGCACCCTAACCACATCCTTCACTTTCAGGAAGAGAGGCTGAACTGCTTCACCTTATATAAGCCCTTGTTTTGAGATATCTTTGGAAATCCTCAGTAACTGATGGCAATCAACATAATGGTGGAATTACCTAGCGGTTCAATCCTTGGGTCAAAGATGCATTTAATGGAGCTGCTGACTTAAACAAGCACAATGCAACAGATAACTGCTTTATGATTCCAGCCTTAGCTATCAGAAATATTTTCTTATGTGTCCCGCTCTGGAGGTTCCCAGAGTAGTTCACACAGACACCAACATGGAAGAAAAAGCATTTTGCACAAGTGCCATACCTTGGAGTGTACAATAGTAGCAAGGACATCTCTGAATTTGGTTCGACACTTGAGTGCACGGGAGAAGATGACTACAGCCCCACATCTTTCCCCCAAAGAGATGGCATATCCACACTGTGGTTAGAACAAGATGTTTCAGGCTTTCCAGGAAAAGGATGATAGCCAGATTTTTTAAAATCCTTGTCATTTTGCTTCCATCTCCCTGCAGTTTTAGGAACTCAAGGTTAGTATCACTTCATGAGAAAATCACTTTTTTGTTCATTAAAAATGCAAACAGTCTCCATACGTGAACTAAATGAAACAGGTCTCATCAGTCATAGCTTTCTTTTGTGATGGGTAGGTTTTGAATATATTTCCTTCTAATTATAACAAAGTAAAATAATTGGTGATGACTAATCATGGACATGAAGTCTTTTTTTTTTTTTCTTTTGAAGCATTCTTCTGAGAGGGAGATAGAAAATGACAAGTGCATTTTTATGCTAATTATGGCCATGTGAATTACCCTAGATAGAGAGCACAACAACACTGCTAAATTCCACTGAAGCAAAGGGTTCCTTTTTTTTCTGAAGCCTAGCAAAGGATCAGGATGCATAATATGTTCAGACACTGTGATATGTTTCATTAAGGATCAGTTTTGAAGGAAGTACTCCCTGCTACACCAACAGCAATACCAAATGTACTTGATGTGATGTGTAGTGTACTATACAATAATACACAGTACTAGCACATTATACTAGTGTAACTAGCGCAATTGTACCAGTAAAGCAAAACTATAGTGGTGTAAATATAACAAATTCTTCAGTTATCTACTGCTCAGACTGGAGCAGAAACCTGCCTCTTAACTAAAATACTGGTATATGTACCCCATATCTGGTTAGGTCCTGCAGTATGTCATTTTGTCACTGTCATCAAAATACTGGACATTGAAATACCACACAAAACCTCTTCAGTTAAGGCAGCTTTTATTTTTAGAATTTGATTTACAAGCACATTGGGGCTGTTACATAAAGTTTTGTTTAGAATGGGAAAAAAGAAAAAAGGTAAAGATAAAACAATACTGCAGGAAAACATCTGGTCTTCCTCTGAAAGAACGAGTAGTTTTACAAGTAGATGTCATTCATGATGGTCAGTTAAGAAGCTAATCTGGAAGTCTTTGAGGTTTGTTTCCATTGCAAAAAAAAAAGAACAAAAAAGTCTTATTTTATTTCTTGAAGTTTTTTTTACTGTGAACACAATAAAAACAGATATCAGCAGACAGTTTGCTCATTCAGAAACCTGTCTCTCCAGTTAATGCCCAGAACAGTGAGATTTTATAGCTAAATCTATCTCAGACTAACCTAATGTCAAAGATACAGTTCTGTCTGCCCTCCTTTTGCCATCAATCGCATGCTTTATTCCTAGCATTGCACTGAGTCAGATGCTTTCTTAACCTTGCACTGTGCTACATCACGTCTAGGTCGCTAGAAAAACTTTGGCTTTTTTTGCAGGGTTTTGCAGGCAAACACATGCTTTTGACAACAAAGGAAGAAGCAGGAGGACACAACTGAAAACTGAAAGAAATGAAGGAAATGGGAATTCTCTTCAGAGGAATCTGTGTATTTGATGGCCTGAACTAACATCAGACTGCACCCTGACTGTCTGCTTTGTCTCAATATAATGACCATGACTTCTTCTCTTGAGGTCTGACGTTTTCTTTCTTTTCTGTGCAAACAACAGCTTGCCCATCATAATCTTGTTCTTGCATGCACAGACTGAGCAGTTTAGTACTGCTCAAGCTTTGTCATACACTCCTTGCCTTGGGCCATAATCCATGTCTACTTCCTACCATCTCCATGTAAAAGAGCATTTATTAAATGTTCCTGTACTGAGTATGAAATAAGAAGCCCCCTGTCTTTATCCAGGCTTGTGGTTACCAATAGAGCAAAAACCTGCTTGACAACAATTGTGACTTCTAGGCAGACACCTGGAACACAGAAGCAGCTAGAAACTTTGACAGAGGATGAATCAATCTTCATCATAACTGGTAGCAGGCACAAGGAACAGAATCATCTGACATTCAGACAGGAACAATACAGGTTCCTTTCTAAATTTCTTAAAAAAAAAAAAAAAAAAAAAAGCAACTCACATTTACAAGAATACATTAGAAAGTCTATTTTTCCTTTTCCTCTAAGTAATGGCACTCAGGTTCGTGATTCCTGAGGCTGATTCATCCCTGGATCGCTTCAGCTTTGTTAGGGGTTCTTACAGGTGTCTCCATTTAGCACTGGCGCAGACTGTGAGCCCTATCTGTGGAGGATCTTGAAAGCAAAGACTGTGATGTTCTTCAAAGCAAAGGGACAGCCGGGGGTTTACCAAAATGTCTTGTGGTTTGGGACTGAGCTCACCACATTCCCTGTTCGAAGGCTTTTTGCAGGACCAGATCCCTGGTGTGAGAGGACTCTGCATCTCTCACACACTCAATTTCTTCACTCCATACGCCGAGCAGTCAAAACAAAAGGGCATTAAAATCATTTATTAATTCAGAAAATTCCAGTAATGTGGGATATTTCTTTGCCTGAGAATTTCCATCTTCTTCAAACAGTAATCAATGCTATCAATTATTATAAATGGCGAAATTTACCAGATGTTTTCACAACCCAAAGAATATCCTGGTGTTGGATTTTGCCAATAATTAAGCATGGGAAGAACTTTACTGACAGGAATAATCTCACTGAACTCAGCAATCCAATGCTGAAGAAAAGAGCTGCCATTCTGGACTATAGCAAGATGGATTTGTTCAAATCAAGACATGCATTGTACCTGGATGTGCAGGACACATAGTAACAGCAAAATTTTCTTTCAACCTCAGTTAGACATTGTCATATTTATTATTCACATCACAATAGTGCCCCATAGCTCTAACTGGTTCTCATTAGCCTAGGTACTGTATAAACATATCGGATGACTAAATCCCATCACAGGAAGCTTACATACCCTTTGAAGCATAAAAAAATAAGAATCTTGCTAATTTTCTCCCACTGTAATTGACAGGGTCTTTTAAAACGTTAATACTCTAATAATAAACTGAGGGCTTGAGTGCGATTTCAGCTACTCTTGTGTAAAGCCACAGGAATGCCATTCATTTAGTCCTCAGCTCCTCAGCACAGAGGTTGGAATATGCATTGTTGGCATGAAGTAAAAACTCTATTACAAGAATGTTGTTAAGACTGTGATGTCAAATGCTTTGAGGAACCTGTACATCTAGTTGCCACCTGAGACACTTAAGTGCAAAGTTTAACTGCAGATGAACCCCAGAGCAGTTACATTTCCTCAGCTCTTGCCTTTCCATCAGCAACCTCACCCAGGTATCCAGTTTTCTGTCTCTTGGCATGTGCATATTCTCCATTGTCTAACCTCGAAACTGTTCTTAGATTACTTATCTCCTACTTATTTTGTCTTGGGAAAACAGGAATGTAAATGGTGTTTATACAACAAAATGCATTTTGTTTGAGGTAGCTGTGGCCAACCCTGCTCTGTTCAGAAACAATATTGCTTTGTACTTAGACTTCTCCATTTTGGGGGCAATAGGTCCTGCTTCTCATCAAAGCCATCTTGGATGCAACTTGTTATGAAAGCCACATCGTGAAGACATATTGATTAGTTGCTACCGTCTGCCTTCCCTCTCACCTCTGGATGGGGCACCCTTTTTATATGGTCCACATAGGGACCATATAGTCCCTTTTTATATAGTCCACATTATTGCTGCTAACTAGCAGCAAACAATCCTGCAAACAAATACCCCATAAATAAAGCGATTATTTTCTTCTGTGTTAGCTCTCCAATCCATATCATGACAGAGCTGAATGAACACTAGTGCTGGTCAAAGGGAGCATACGTGCAGGGAAGTGGCAGAGAGCAAGACTGTGGCTTTGTGTAGCAGCTAGTGGTTAAGAATTCTTTGCTCTACTGTTGGACCGCATGTCAAGACCTTCCCTGGACATCCCTGCACAGCCCTTTGCTCCTTTCCTCTTCTCTTGCTCTTTGCCCCGGTCTCTACCCAGCTCTCCAGCAAAAATGAGCTATGGCCAACCACTCCACTGGCTCCTCTCACATGTGGTGTACCTGTTTCGTCCCACACTGGTACTCCAGCCCCATCACTGATAGACTTCTGCATTTCCCAGGTGGCTCTTTCCTCCTTCATTTCTAATGCCTCCCAGCTCCCAGAGCCTTACCGTGGCGAGGAGTCTGGAGGATTCTAATGTGCTGCTGTGGAGGTAGAGACTTTCCCCTTATTTTTTCACATCCCTTTAGGCTGTGGGACTTACTCCAGCTCATCAACACATCCCTGGGATGCCAAAACTCAAACGGATTCCACACACAAAACAGGATCAAAATAAATGCTGTAAATATTGCAATAAAAGAAAAGTCTTGACACCTAACAATACTTGTAGCATTTGGTAACCTGTAGGTTTTAAATGGTGACACTATTGTTGTACCTACCCATTGCTCCATCTCCCTCTTTGTTCTCCTTCCTCAGCTGCTGCCTCTTGGAAGTAGCTATGTCTTGGAAGTCCCTTTGACTTTGCCATCCTGACCAGGGGATGTACGCCCCATCACACTGTGGCTCTGGCATTTCTGCAGCCTGCTCAATGCCAGAAGCATGATGGGCAAATCTGAGTGCTGCCAATTAAAATAAATAAAAATAGAATAGAATAAAATAGTTAGTTTCAGATATAATTGCTTGGCGTGTGCAAAGTGTCATTTTCCAAATGCTGAAAGCCTGGGCAAAGGGAGCTTTTGGTGAAGTAGTGACAGGCACATTCCTGACACACCCTACCAGATTTCATGTCCCTTCCTCCAGGCAGAGGACGCCCAAGCTGCTCAAGAAAACAGTAACAGATTTTGTTACACAGACAAAAAACAAGGCATTTTCTTTAGAGGAAAAAAAAAAAAAAAAAAAAGCACAGGGAGCAGGGGGCAAGTCTTTCAGGATGACATTTTCAGAGGGATATTCATTTCTTTTTATCTTTATAGATCAGCCTGAGGCATCTACATTCATGTCCAAACAAAGTCTGGCAAAGTTGTAAACATCTGAAAAGAAAGTCCTCTTATAAGGGGAAGCTTTGGTCCACCTTAATAATAGGCAGGGCTGTCTGCTCTGTTGGTAATTTATGAGCATAAGAAGACTTTTGTTCACATACAGTAGCCTGCAAAATGTCACTTAAAACAAAAAAAATGGGGTGAGGGACTGTACAGGTGTGTGTGAAAGGCTAATTTGTTAGTCCTGGTTTATATTGCCAGAGATCAGACACATATTGTCTGTATTTATCAAAAACAACCTCCACAGTCCAGGCATTTACTCCAGACCTATTTAATGCTTAAAAGGAATAAGAACTCAGTGTGAGGCTGTGGTATGCAAGGTGAATTTTATCCTGGGTTAAATGTGCTGAGCTACATTTCTTTACAGAGGACACAGAGGGCTTAAAAACTCCCCAGCAAATGAATGCAATGGGAAAGGTGATTGTACCTTGTATCACCACTAAGACAGGAAATCCTAATCAGCAGAGCAACAGCTGAACTCTCACTGACTCTTAAGTTATTATGTCTTATGTGCCACTAGGTCCCCAGGACAATAATGCTGCTGTATTTAAAAATGAGAACAGTTCTCTCTCAGTATATTGAGACATTTTGACTTTCTAGTTGCATATTTAGTTCAGAGTCCTATATTACTGTATTTGATGAAAAAGCCTCTACAGAAAAGGTTAATCTCCATTACTGATTAGAGGCAGGTGGTGTTACCAAAGCATTCAAGATTGTCATAACCACGAGACTGTAGGAGTCTCCAATGGTAGTTCCCACTTACACTGATTTACATCACTTGAGTGTGCAAGCCATCAACTGAACAGCTACGGTGTTTTCACAAAGAGTGATTTGGAGTGCTCCCAGGTTATTTTCACAGGGATATGTCCATTAAAGGAGAAAAAATATGCCATCTTTAAACTGTGAAGGTCTTCTGCCCTGAGTAAGCCAAGTGTCAGATATCATCTGTTTTTCAGATGATTCCACTTTCAGATGGGAATTTCTTTCCTACAAAGTCAGCAGGAGAATGAGCGAAAGAGAAAGGAAAAGAGAGAGAAAGTCAAGAAGGCAGAGAGGAAGGGAGAAAAGGGAAGAGAGAGAAATAGAGAAAGAGAGATAAAAGAAAGAAAAAGAGAGAGAGAAAAAATAAAGAGAAAATGAGAGGAAGGAAGGAAGGAAGGAAGGAAGGAAGGAAGGAAGGAAGGAAGGAAGGAAGGAAGGAAGGAAGGAAGGA
>PTEX01000056.1:3663862-3822592 GCA_003342815.1 Eudromia elegans | reverse complement strand
GAAGGAAGGAAGGAAGGAAGGAAGGAAGGAAGGAAGGAAGGAAGGAAGGAAGGAAGGAAGGAAGGAAGGAAGGAAGGAAGGAAGGAAGGAAGGAAAACAGGGAGAATATTGCCCATTTGGAAAGGTAGAAGACTTCAGCAGCAGGACTTTCCAAAACACTTGCGCCTCTGGCAAAATGAGCAAAGTGCTTCACCACGGTCTCCATGTTAAAGTAAACAGACCTCCCACGTTGTATCATTTCATGTCACTGGTATCTGCAGTGCTGGAACAGCCTAAGGATGGGACAGCGCCAGTTTTTCTGTGTGCTTCCTGGGGATCGCAGCTGTGAAGTGGAGCAGGGCGCACTTTCCATAGCATCTCTCAAATATAGTCCTGAATGCATCTCCTGTCATTAAGAAATATTTCCTAAACGGCCTCCATACCCCACTTTCCATCTGATAATCATCTCCTTGTGTTTGTGGTAAGTCAACATCCTTCATCTTTGCCTTATGAGGGAAAGCTATGGCAGTGAGTGCTCCAAAATTCTCTCAGCACTTGCAGATTCCTATAATAACAAACAACAGAGAGCATCTAACAGAGCTTTTTCCTTTCCTTACAGAGACAAGCACTTCATTCGAAAAACAGCAGCAAATCCTGTACCGTCTTTCTGCCTACTAAGTTACAGCATGAGCTTATCTTAAATGAGGGAAAGAGAAATGTGATACAGCACCATCCGTTTCCAACTGTTGGAGGAGGAAAGTCCGGATAGCCCAGTGTCACCACATGCCATCAGAAAACACCAGCAGGCAGCCTGCATTTCCCTTTGGGCGTGAAATATCTGTAGCAAACTGAGCCTTCTTACCCATGCCCACGTGTCAGGGGCATCGCAGGACTTACTCCTATGTACTGCTGTGTGATGGGGCTTGGCCCCAGACTTGTGTTGCTGGGTAGCAGGGTGACATTGAGCATGTATATACTCTCCTCTATCTGTGCTGTATGTCCAGGACCTGGGGGTCACTAAACTGGGTTTTGGAATTTGTCTTACATGTCTACTTGAGCAAAGCTCTCGGTGACTTCTAGAGGTCTAGAGTGAAGGCCCAAGCTGCAGCAGAGTCTCAGTGTTCAAGGGCACTTGCTTCTGCTGGGGCTCTGAGGACAGTAAAAGTTGTCACTCTTTTCAACTGAGACAGTATTTTAGATAAGCCTTTCAGGAGGCTGAAGAAGCTGAAGAAACACCCTCCAAGTCCCTGATCCTTTACTGTGAAATCCGAGGCAAAGAGAGGCTGAGAGCTAGGAAAAAGTGGAGCTGGTTTGGGCAACACAAGCAAAACAGGAAAACAACAGTGAGGAAAACAGCAAAGTGTGAGAAAATAAAAGGGAAATAAGAGAGGGTTGGGTAAAGGTCTCTAGAAGAACAGAAGATAAGGAAAAAACAACTTTAAAGAAGGAACAAGAGGGGGATGGGGGAAGAGGATATGATGAACACGAAAAGAGAAAGGGGTGGGAGACGTTTTGGAGGTGGCAGCACTGTGGTTTGAAAGGATGTGAAGAGGAAACGCCAGAAGAGGAAGCGGTGCAAGGAACTGTGCTTTGCTATCGCACAGAGCGGTCGCACACCCGGGCACCAGGGGAAGCCTCAGCCCTGCCGGAGCACTGGGGACAGCAGTGCCACGGGACACAACGTCACCCTTACGCTCCAGGCCCAGGTGCGTCGTGCAGGAGCGCACGGATCCTGCGGGATTCGTTCTTGGATGGGACAGTTCTCCCTCCGAGGAGCTCTGGAGCACCTGAAGTAATTCACACCCTCACACTTCCACATTGCAATATGTAGCAGACTGTGATTTTTAAGCGGCAGCAGCTCTTCCCATCCCCACTCCTTCTTCCCTTACATATATACATTTATTCTTCCCTTTACAAATTATTTTACCAGCTATGGAACTGCAAAAGCTGCCAACCCACCCAGAAGCCGTCGACCTCTGCCCCGTCTCAGCAAGGACTGAGACGAGGCAGGAGGAAGTGGATGGTTTAGAGGCATGTGTGAGGGGGAACTGCAAGAGCAGCAGATCTGGGATCAGGAAAGATGTTGGCAGTTGCTTGTGTGGCACAACCATCTTCCTGCAGCTTGTTGGGGCAGAGCTACATAAGAGAGTGTATTTGGGGGAGAAATATTGCAATTGAGAGCACCTCAGCTTTTTAATCTCCATATCATCTGTCATGAAGAGTGAGTATATTACTAAATGCAAACATCCTGAGCAAAATCAGGATTTGAACCGGCTTTTGGTTCAGTTCCAGCTCTGGTTGGGGTTTGCCTGTGACCACAGCTACATGTCCTGGTTCAGGTTCAGCAAAGGATTCTGTCTGAAAACGCCAGTTCAAGGTCCCACTGGAGGAAAAGTTTTCTGCCTGGCTCTGCCGTTGCGAGCGATGCTCTCTGCAGGAGAAAACCGGCCTCTTTACTTGCCTGTCCAGGAAAAAAAAAAAAAAGATGAATTGCAGAACTACCCATTTAGTGTTAGTCATTCAGCAAGGCAGGAAGGAAGCAGGAAGCCCTTGTGAGTACTAACTTTTCAAAGCGGTTTGCAAAAAAAAAAAAAAAAAAAAAAAACCCAAACCCAACAAAAATAAAAGGCAGAAAGCAAAGGCCCTCCCCTCGGCGAGCCGCTGCACTGCGGGCTGCTCGCTGCCTCCTTCCTCGCCTCGCCGGCTGCCCCGTCACGGGCAGCGGTCGGGATGCACCGTGCCGGGGGCGCTGCCCCACTCGGGGGGCACTGCCCCATGCGAGCGGCTGGGCTGTGCGGGGCGCGCGCTGCATCTTCCCGCGCCGCACGGCCGAGGCCCCGGCACTCAACAGGTTCAATCCGCGCTGTGACCCTGCCCGGCTTCCTGCTATTCACATGTGCGACTTCCCCTTTGCGGTAATGGATGGTGGCAGCGGGCCAGAAAACGCTATTAATTTCAGAAGTGGCCTGACAGCAAACCCACAGCGGAGCGGGAGGAAGCGGCGGGGAGGCCATCTGGTGACTTCAGCAGAACGGCAGGGACACAGCGCTGCGGCTTCGGCAAGGAAAGCAGATTAATAATCCACAAAGAGGAAACCGGCTAAAATTATCCACGGGCCATATTAAAAAAAAAAAAAAAAAAAAAAGTCACTTGAGCTGCAGCTGGACAGGAAATTGCTAGAGCTGCTTGCAAATCTCTACTTTGAACAGAGCAGCACAGGGAATGCCAAGAGCGGAAACCGTTCAAAACTGGATTAGCACAAGCCAAGTTTAACTGCAACCCACTTCTACTTTCACAGTTTATGCACTCAATCTAGGCCACTACTGCATGAGACACTGACTTGCTTTTTTTTTTTTTTTTAACTTTTATTTCTTTCCCATGTTTTGTTTGCTTTTCATTTCACACACTTGCAGGAGCTAAAATTACATGAAATGTTCCCTGACTGCCAGGAGTCCTGCAAAAATCCCAGCTGGCAGCCCAAGCCAGAGAATCAGTCTTTGCTTTACTGCACACAGCGTTTGGCACCACCCTACCCTGTACCACTTCTCCACAGGAAGGATGTTAGTGAGAATAAGTTACAGAAGGAAGTGTTGCAATTGCAGTAGTCCCCCTCTTTTCCTTCTGCATAGACAGGACTACTCAAATGATTTAAAAAAAAACAAAAGGAATTAGATGACTAACAGCATACAGACAATTTCCTGCTTGCCTTCACCTGCTAAGGTGAAGCATGTCTGAGCAGTGACAGAAAATCACTTACTGCCTGCAAAGTGGTTATGGATCTGTGAAATGAGTTGCTGCTGGACAGGAGATCACGATGACACCAGGGCCTGGTGTTTCCAAGAAAGTGGCAAATGTTTGTAAATGGGGCCAGAAAACAGCAGTTCCGGAGGCAATCCTGATGTGCCAGGGTCAGGCGCACTCTTGGGGTAGCAGAGTGATAATTGACAGTTTGATAATTAAACCAAATGCCTTCAAAACAACAACTTTCACTGAGGCAAGAATCCAGTATATGGGCTGCTTATTCATTTGGGCATCAGTGGACACCCAGAGGTGTGTGGGAATGTGGGATTAAGGCATTATTGCCTTACGAGTTGTCATTACCCTCAAACATAACAGTATATGTGCAATTAACCACACACACATACAGGAGAAAGAGGGGAATAAACCAGCCAGGTTGTCAATAGCCAAAAATAGTTATTTATTAATAATTTAAGGTTTTACATTCTTATAATAAATTCCATCTTAAAACTTTTACACCATGAATTAGACTCTCCCTTATTGGCAACCGTGTGCAGGTTCACTGTGCGCACACACAGGTACAAATGCTCGCACATACTTCCAGTTTTATACAAAAAAAAGAAAAAAAAAAGACACAAAATATTGCATTTGAGGTGAAGCTCCCTGAAGAATTTGTACAGAGGTAATGCACTGTTTAGCACATCTGAAAGTTTTAAAAAGTGATCAAAAATCTCTCATTCAAAGACAAATCTCCTCCCAGATGATCTATTTACAAAAGGTAAGGCAAAAATTAATTTAATTTAAAAATATATATATATATCATGTGAAACTACATCAAAAGTGTGAGAAAAAAAATCACCACAAGGAAAAGAAATAAAAATATATGGAAGAAGAGACTGTACTTGCTCACAAAACATGATTTGCAAACTTCTCTCCATTGCCATTTCTTCCTCATGGAAAGCTTGCTTCAGTTCAACAATAAAATTAAGCATGCTGCAAATATATTCTTTGCATTAAAAACAAAAATAAGCAGAATTTATGAAGAGAACAAAAGTGTAGATGTCCCTTGGATTGACTTTGAATATATGTGAATTTTAAAAAAAAATGCAAATTGATTCAAGATTAAATATTTACATTGATCAAGTAGCATACTACTGAGCTCCTGGCAAACAAGTACTCCAGATACACTAAGCTGAAATCTCTTTCTTTGGCTCCTCTAAATTAAAACAGAACAAAAAAACCCAAACAAACAGAAAGTCTTCACTGAAGACAGAACCGTATGTCACAGATCCAAAAGCAAAGGAGGAAGTAGTATGTAGTTCCAGTCACTAGAGAGCACGTGCTCGGGCTGTCCCGTCCTAGCCGGACCCCTTTGGAAGTCCTCAGACCGGAGCAGCTGCGGGAGCACCCGCGCGCCCGGGGTGCTGCCCCCGGCTGGCTGCTCGCTACCTTCCTCCTTCCCAGGGATCTCACCACCTTCCCCTCCCTTCACAAGGGCCGAGCTCGCTCCGTGTAACCTTTCCTAACCTGCCTCGGCAGCTGCTTTTTGACACCGGAGACCAGAAAAAGAGAAAGCTGCGTTTGCTTTGCCACTGCCAAAGAGGAACCACTGAGGAACGATGCCGCGAGGGGCGAGGGGGCGGCAGGAGCTCACGTGGACTGCAGCGAGTCCACCTGGAAGACGTTCTGGTTGGAAGGGGTGGTGAAGTAGAGCTGCTGGCTCGGCACCCGGTTGTCGCAGGGGCTGCTCAGCCCCAGAGTTCGCTCGAAGTCCAGCAACTGGCCCATGAAGTTGAAGTTGGGCGAAATGTTGGATTTCTTCATCTTGACGATATCGTAGGCGTCGTTCATGGACAGATTGAGCTTCTGCATGAGGTAGGCCACCGTCACCGTGACCGAGCGGCTGATCCCCGCCAAGCAATGCACCAGGACCCCACAGTTCTTCCCCCGAGCTTCATCTGTACAGAGACACAGAGGGAGAGAAGGAGACATAAGACAGTGGCTCAGCAACCGATCCCACCACACAAATATGTGACAAATAAGAAGAAAGGGCGATTCCGATCTCAAGGGCTGACAGGGCAGTGAAAGAGTTAACTTCACTGGCTTGAAACGAGGACAAGAGGAGACTCCAGCCTCCTAAGCATTCATACCAGAGAGCCAAAGCTGGAAAAAAAAACTAAGAACGAGAGAGGGGGAACAAGATGACCCTGCGTGCCACTGTTTAAAAAGCCACTTTTAAAAGGCACTCTTCAGCTTGGAAATGTGCCTCAAATTCTTGCAGTCCCCCTGCCCCAGCATGGAAATCCTGCAATATGTCACTGAATGCCTTTTATACAGAGCAGCAGACTGCAAAGGTCTATTAAATTATTCTCCAACTGTTGTGCCGCTAACAATGGACGTATTCAGGCATTTTAAAAGAATGAGGGAAGTCACAGGGGACAGCCCATTAGGAGGAACAGGATGTCAACATTGGTTGAAAATGGGTTCCTTTGTAATAGGAAATGCATTACAATGCCTGGAGATTAGTTTCTTTGTGGCTTCCAGCCCACATTTCTTCCTGCTGGGCTCAGATTACCTACACTGGCCACTATTACCGGTATCATTGAACCGGATTACAGCACAGCTTCCCAACAGATAACGCGATGCCCACCCCACCGCACCCCAGCAGGGCCACTCCAGGTTCCACTAAAATGATTTTTTCCCAAAAAAAGTAAAACTTCTGATGCCCAGGGGCCCGTTTTTGGAGCTGACTGTTCAAGGGTTGCCTAACCCAGGCACTCAGCCCCAGAGGTAAATCGTTATTACCACGAGGTTTAATTAAAGCCCTTGCAATGCTCTTGCCAGGAATACCGTTATGAATATGCTGCATTTAAACGCTAAAGTTAGCTTCCGAGATCTTTTCACTTTCCTTATACTTGCTCCTTAGTAACCTGAAGAGGAAGATTTTGTTTGTTTGTTTTATAACAGGTTTAAAAATAACCCCCGTCCTGCGCGTTGCTCAGTGCCCGGCTTCGGCACAGGCTGCTCTGGGAAGGCTCCCACAGGGACCCGACAGCCTCCTAAGGCAGGGATGCGTCTGCACCCTGCAGCCGTCGGTCAAAATTCACCGGCTCTCATGGGTAACCCTGGGAAAAGCGCCCGCCCGACGTAAGCCAGCACCAAAAATAAATGATAAATCAATCAGTCAGTCAGAAAGCCGAACAACCCCCAGAGATGGCGAGAAACACTGCTACTGCTTCTTGCCCCAAATATCTTGAATTCTGCAAAAGGAGCTGCATTCTGCGGCTTCACACGTATTTGCTAGCGAGCAAGCGGGTCTCACCTATGAAGGAGATGGCCTCAGGGAAGAACTGGGACAGGTTTTGGCTCCAGTGGTCGGAGATGGGGATCTGCTTGTACTTAAATTCGCCAGCATTTTCGAAGAGATTAGGCAGGTTGGGTGTAACATTCAAGATGTATTTGATGCCGAACTCTTCCAAAACGTCCAGGTTAGTGGAGTCCTTGGCACAGCCTAAGTAGAGGTAGGGTAAAATCTCCACTGGGAAGGAAGGCTGGTTGTTGGACAGCGGGCTGCCATCCGAGTCGGTGGCACTGTTGGGGTCTCTGTCAATGTCAGACTCGATGTCTGAGGAGGAATCGGAGCTGATCCGGAGGCCCCCCAAGCCCAGCACCGGCAGGGGAGGGGAGCTGCTGCTACACGAGCTGTCTAGGTTAGTTTCACAGTGCAGGGCGAACTCGGCCTGGAACTTGCTGAAACCACCTGGGGGAAAAGCAAGGAGAAAAAAAAAATGCAACCTGATATAAAACGGCTGATCGACTTATTTCTCTGGTCCAGCTCCTAATGGGCATCCGCTTCCCACCCTCTGAGCCCCGAGGAAAGGAATGAACGTAAGTCACACTCTCACGCAAGGCGGACTAAGGGAAAAGAAGGTTTAGCAAAATCGCCCGCTCCGACGGGGGGGGGCTCCGTATGCTCAAGATTAAAGCTCGGTGCCGCTGCGCCCTGCCGGGGACCTCTGCAGGGACGTCAGGACAATTCCCTCCTCCCCCCGCCTCTCGCCGGGGTCTCCGTCCCGCACAGGCCGCCCCGGCGGCTCCAGCCCTCGAGGGTCTCTGTGCCCAAAGCGAGAGCAGCGACACGAGCGAGCAGGGGGGAATCCTCCCGCCCGGCTTTTCCGAGTGCCCGGAGGAGGCTGCTGGCCGGCCCCGGGGCTCCGCATCCCCCCCATCCCACTGCGAGCCCCGGCAAGCGGCGAGGCCCGCCAAGCCCCTGTCCCGGCTCTCACCTTCCAGGTAAAACGCCTTGCAGCCCTCGTCCTTGAGGCGCTTGAGCAGCAGCCCCAGCACGGACTCGCCGCCCGTGTTCTCGTTCCAGTCGCGGCTGTGCTCGTCGTAGAGCACCACGGTGTCGGTGCCGCAGCGGCGGGCGAAGCGCTCGCGGTCCTCCTCGCTGCTCGCGACGAGCGAGCGCAGCGGCAGGTTGCCCTTCTGCAGGCGCCGCAGCATGATGCCGGGGATGGCCACGTTGATGGCCGACTCGATGTGCGACGACTCGTACAACTCCTGCGGCCGGCAGTCCATCAGCAGCAGCCGATCGTTGCCCATCTCCAGCTGCTCGTTCAGCCACGCCACGGATTTACTAATCGCCATCTCCGACGCGAAAGTGACGGGTCTGAACGTATCTAGCATGAGGAAGGACGGCGGGAGCGGAGCGAGCCCTGGGAGCCCTCTCTTTCCCTCGCTCCCTCACGGGGACATACGGCGAGCGGCTGCGCCTCCAACTCCGCACAACTTATCTCCCTCCGCCCCAGGGAAATGAATCACGCAGCCCCCCCGCGCCGCCTCCCCCGCGCCGGGCGGTGCGGCGGAGTCACGGGGAGGCAGGAGCGCGGGTGTGCGCGCGGGGCTGCGCGTGCACGCGTGTGTGTGTGCGCGCGCCGCGCGTGCAGCGCGCCCCTCTGTTTTCTCAATGAATCCCTGAATGAACCTGCCTAATCGCCTCTGCAGCCCGAGCCCTGCGGCTTTTCCCTTTTATTTTCCCTCCGCCCCGAGTGAATGAAATCCAATTAACGCGCCCGGCTCGGCGGCCCCTGCCCCCGTCCGGGTCCGGGTCCCCGCGCGGCGCCCCGCGCGCCCGGCGCCTCCTCAATGGCCAAGGCGGCTGCGGCGCCTCAATGGGTACATGCGGTGAAGCAGCCAATGGGCGCGCGCGGAAGGGGCCGTTGCCGCGGCGACGGGCCGGCTGGAACAGGCCGCGCCGATGAATTGTTAATGAGTTTGTCATTCACAAAAACGGAAAGGAATTTCCGCTCCGGATGCGCCGCGCGCAGGCGAGCGGCGGCCGCGGCGCGGCGGGGGGGCAGGTGAGCCCCCCTCCCCCTGCCCTCCCCTCCCCCCGCGGGCTGTGTCTGTGCCGCGGAACAAAAGGCACCTTCTCTCCTTCCATGTTGGCCTCCTAAATCCCAAGACCGTGGGGGGGGTGGGGATCCTGCTGCCCCCTCCCTGCCCTCCCGGTCCTCTGTGCTGCTCTGAGCCTGCCTTTTTTTATTTTCCACTACATTTTCTTCATGGGGGCATTGCGGGATTTTTATTTCACCTTATTATTTATTTTTTCTTTAAAGGGAAGCGGGCAGCCCTTTTGTCCTCAGCTGATCTTTAACGCGGCTGAAGGGTAAACCCCGAGCTAATCTCCCCCTTCCTACGGCAGCCGGCTTTATCGGGCGGCGGAAACGCCGCGCAGGATGCGGCGCCCGCTACGAGCCCGGCGGCGGGGGCGCTGGGAAGCCCCTTGCAGAGCCTCGGCGGGCAGGGAAGCGGCGACCGGCCGCGGGGGGCTGAGACCCGTTAGAGCCCCGCGTCGCGTCAGTTGTGCGAGTGCCGGCGCTGTGGGACCGCGGCCCCCCCCCCCCTCCTCCTCCGGCGGCCCCTACGCGGCGCCGGGCGGGGAGGGGCGCGGGCGGAAGGCGCCGCTGAGCGCTGGGGGCGCGGGCCCCTCCGGCGGCACCGGGCCGGGGCCGGAGCCGCGTCTGGAGGGCGCGGAAGGGAGGGGGGGAGGGAGGTGCTGCCCGAGGCACGGAGTGCCCGCGGCGGAACCAGCCCGGGCGGAACCAGCGCGGGCACACGCAGCGCCGCGTGTCCCGCGCAGAACACACAGCAGGGTCCAGCCAAGGTTGGGGTATCTGTCACCGCCGTTTCAAGAAGCAAAAACCCCAGGTGGCAGCAACAACGTGTTCCTGGGAAGGATTTTTCACGGGCTCCCGCCTTGCACTCTGTTTTGAAGGCTTCAAAGCAGGACAGGTTGCATAAACCCTTCCCTGTCCACAGATGGGGAGGGGAGTTTGGCCTGGCTGGTGGGAGACGCTCTGGACACACGTGCACACACTGTGTAGCAAGTCCCACATCTCTGCAGCCCTTTCCCACCCCAGTGCTGTGCTCTCGCAGGGTCCTCACGTAGTTCTTACCAGGTGCTTCCCTTGTTTTTCATACCTGGGCGATCAGGGGCTGCTGTTTAAATGTTTATAGCTGCAACAGATCAAAACAGATTATTCTTTCTTTTCTTTTTTTCTTTTTCTATTTCTGTTTTGTTTTCTGCTGTGTGTAAGACTCACCCAGGCCGTTCCTCCTGCACTTCAGGGCTATGGCACTGCTGCTTTGCTCTGTGGCAGTATGACAACTAGTACTGTCCTAGTAAACTGAATAACCAGATAATTTGTAATACTCCTTTCTTCCTCCCCTCCTTTAATTTAAACTTGAGTTTATTCTCCACCCTTCTTCCCAAGTAGATCAGACCAACTCCTGCTCAGATTTCCCAAAATTAGATAACTCAGCCCTAAGCCAATGCTTTACCATGGATTTCAGGTCAGAAAACGGAAGCTCTGGAAATGGAAGTTCTGTACAGCCCGAACAATTGAAATGGAAATTCTCAAGTAATTTTAATTGCAGTCATCTTATAAAGTGCTATATAATACAGTGCTTGTCTTGTAACCATTTTGAACATTTCTGATTAGTCATTTATGTTAATAATCAGCTGTATTTTCTCTGTTAGTTTTCATCCCAACAGCAACCTGAGAAAAAAACTCAAATGATTAATTCTCACTTACAGGGTTACCTTCTTTCTCATCTCTCCCTCTAACCCAATCCAAAATGGGTCAGAAAAAAACAAGAAAACAGACTCATATTAAGCCATAGTGAATATGACCTAAAAGAGACAGGCACAAATTCAGTATAACTTCCTGACAAGTCCCAGCAAGCTTGACACAGTGATGAATACAAATCATTCTCTGTAAGTCACGTAACTGTTAGCTAACATGATTCCTCAAGGTACTTTGCTTATGTTTTTAAAGTGAAGATGTGCAGAGAAACACCAATGCATTGCAGAGTTTGGATGTGAAGAAAACAGAACAAGCCCCAGATTGTTTGCATCAAATACTTCCATGTTCATATAAGGTATACTTGTCTTTCTGATGACTAAAATATTTTAGGAAGAAAATATGTTCTGGTTATCATTTTCCGGGCATTTTAAGTGATGCTTTATGGCAGTAGTTTAAAATAAAATCTTAGTCATTCAACATTTTAACTGAAAATTACGTATTATGCAAGGAGTTTATCAAAACCATGGCAATACCTACCTAATAATAATGTTATTATAAATCATAATAATACTTAAAGAGGTTTTGTCTACAGATCTCAAAACATACATCAAAGGCAAGTAAGTATTAGGATTGTGAGGTATGATTGAAATGTTATGAGCATTGAGATTAAATATATATGAAGGCGATAGAAAGTTAGATGGAGCATTCTCGAGAGCTGCGTTTCCCAAGTGTAGCCGGGTGCAGAGGTTTGTTACGGTAGTGGCTGGTGGCAGCTTGTTGCATGGCAGGAGTCGGGGTGCCATTTGCAGCATTTTGAGCCAGACAGAAGATCTTGAACTGTGCCAGAGTTAAACAAGTGCAATACAAGTACCCTCTGAACTTGTCCTTCACGACACAGCAACGGAAGATCACCACAGGAGAATGAAAGGCTGTGTGGAAAGTTATTATCTTTCTGTTCACATGTGCATGTGTACTCATTTTCCATTCCTAATCTGAGCCACCCTGGTGCCATCAGTGGCTGAGCACATGCAGGAGTGGACTTAGTTGCGCCACCATCTGATGCTTTATCACAGCCAGATCTACAGGCAAGCCTTACCAGTAGGTCACTTAGCCTCAAGGCAAAGATTTTTTTTTATAGTTACAGATAGCAAGAAGAGCCTGTTGCTGTTAACCATGATCACCTCATCCTTGCAGCCACAAGCACAGCTTTCCTTTCAACCTTGCAGTGTTAACTTCTGGGCTTTGTGTCTCTATTTTGTTTTTGCCTCCCTGGCTGTGAATGAAATCCCTTCCACCTACAGCAAAGCGTGTTCATCACCAAGGATCTACACTGCTAACCTTAGGCCCATAACTTCCTTTTTGATCTTCTGCTCTGCTTGAGTGTCCAGGATTGTTCCAGTCGTGGTGCAGTCTTAGTGGGTAAAAGCCATGTGTCCCACAGCCCCTCGCCTGTGGGATGAGGATTCAAGTTCAGCATTGCTCCTCTTAATTTCTTCATGTCTTCCCCTGTGACACCTATACTGGCACTGAATGGGACAGAGAGGCTGTCTAAGTAGCATAATGAGGGAGAGGTACCCAAAAGGCAGGTATTGATAGCACCTTGGAGCCAGGCAGGCTGGGCTTCTGTGGGACACTCCACAATGTGGGATGCAGAGATAATGTCAGGCAGCTAATTGCTGCTGAAGCTTTTCTTGCATTAGGCATGAAGGATGAGATTATTATTATTATTATTATTTTACATAGGTGCTTTCTTCCTGTAAAGGTGGAAGTTTGTAACTCTTTTCTACTTGATTTGGAGCAAGATTCAGCAGGAGCTTTGCAATTTTTTAGTTCAGACCTTTCCCACTTTGCATATATGAACATTCACTGGAGCAGTGAATATTATTTTAATGAATAAATACTCACTAGAGCTCCAGTCTTGGTTTCCCACCCACTGACGACCCAAATCAAAGTGACAAAGAAACCTGTTATCCTTAGCTGCTTTACGTAAGGCCTCTGAGGTGCGGTCTGAGGTCACCTGCTGCCGGAGGCCGAGGAGCACGGACCATGCCCCTGCAGGCTGCGTTCGAGAGGCCGGCTCCACCCGGCACGGGAAATGCAGGTGATTCAGAAATGTCTGCAATGGAGGTAGAGGTTTCTTCGCTCAACAGTGGCAATTAGGCATGGATTTTGAGGGCCCTGACTATCAGTTACATAGCAAATCTGCAGATACCTGTGATGACAGTCATTGCACCCTAGATGGCAAAAATTAGAATTTCACTTTAAGCTAGTTATTTCCCGTAATAATCACTTTGAGGGGGCTTTCAGAGAGGACAGTTTGCACACTAGAAGTGCTCATTCCTTCCGTTGGCCCTAATTGGGGCCCAGAGTGACTAGCCCCATCTTTTAGATGCCTCAACTCTGATTCTCACTTCCAGGCTTATCTGCAAGCCCTTCTCACTAGTCCTATTAATTTTAGTAGAAGTGAGAATTAAAGGTCTCGTTTTATGTTAGTTTGTGTGAATGATATATCTGAAAATAGAACCAGTCTACAAAACTGTAAGATTTCCCATCCCAGGCCAAGCTGGCCATGAAGGAGAGTGCTTGTGTGCAGCTAGTTTCTGCAGGGTGCTTAAAAGGGAGAACAAAAGTGCCCTATAAAGCATTTTACTTCTTTTATGTAAAGCACAAACAATTTATGGAAATGACATTTAACTGATTATTCAATGTCCAATTATGCATCACATCTAGAATAATTCCTGAAGTTGGAGAAATAAAACACTGAATGACTCCATTTAGGAAATCCTTTTGACTCAAGTGCTTTCCTTGAAACAGCAAATAGCTGGATGACCTCAAGCACATATTGAATTGTGCCTTGCAATAAAGTAATGTAATTAGCGATTACTTAGCAATGACCCTTAAAAATACTTATCAGGTACCACGGAAATGCATCGATTAGAGAACTTCTGTTTTGTTTTGCTTTGTTTTCCTTTGACTTCTCTTAGTACAAGCTAAGTTTGCATTTGAATTTAGCTTATACATGAGTTCTCCCTGCAGAGCATTTTTATTTGACAACAAATTACTGATGGCTCCAGGCTCCTCCACACTTTGAGGATAAAATCAAGCTTGCAGAGGGCAGTGCACACAGTTAGCCAGACTTGCACAGCGTCCTGGCCAGGCGCGCAGGCCAGCATATCTGCCATTGAGAGCTACTGAAGGGAGGGAGGTCTGAGTAAACCTAACTAGAAGAAGAGACTCCCAATTTCCCTCTGCCCCCTGCCTTTTTTTCCCTTATTTTCCCCTACCAGTTGCTACCCCTAGTCTAGTGGCAGTTTTGGTGACACTGACCTATAGATCACTTCAGAATGATGTACATTCTGCTGACAATAGAAACATAGCAGAGGTAAGTAGAATAATAAAAATGCTAGGAACAAAAGACTATGTTTGTGCATGCCTGTCTTGTATTGAATGGTATATGGATTTCAAAGTTTGTAAGTTGAACTAACTGTATATTAGAAGCAAGTAAGATAATCAGACTAAAATATCTGAAAATGGTGCTAAGAGTGTGTATTTATATATATGAATTTTAATATATATATAAATGTGTGCATTTTTTTATATATATATATATGAAAATACTGATATGCTGTTAAATTTGGTGGCAGTGATTAAATGAATAAACCATTTTACTAGTGGGAGGTCAGTTTTGCCTGACTCTGTGACCTTAATGGAGGAAAAGAGTACCACCAATCAACACATCCTGACCCACAGTACAGGAGTAGTTGGTTGCCTGTATAGGGAGAGTGAAGCGTTGGTTTTCTTTCTTTGCCAATACCTGGGAGTCAGGTCACATCCAAGTGCTCAGTGCTGGGCCGGCTGTGCAGGGGCAGCCTCTATCAGGCTATCCTGGGCACATGCACCACACCAGATGAGGCCACTGAGAAAATACCGTAATCTCTTTAGCACTCCCTGTTTTGATGTGCTTGGAAGGGCTTACAAGGCACCAGGCACTAGCACGTGGGCTTATCTGGGGAGGCATTAGTGCTCTACTAAAGTGCATTACTCTGGTAGCACCCTTCCGTTTTCATCCCACTTCCTTCCCTTGCAAAGCAGCAAACCTGGCAGCCTAATGCACCTCTCTCCACAATGCTAAAGGTTTTTCTTTTATTTCTGTGTGCATTTGCAAGGTCCTTTAATCCCAAATCCCTGTCTTGTCACTTGTTCTGACCCTGGGAATAAAACCTGCCCCTGGGATGTCTGGAGGCTTGTTTAAGGCTGTGAAAAGAGTAAATAAGCACGACGACTGCTCGGCGCGGGTTAGATCAGTTGTGCAGAGAGCAGGGCAAGGACAGTAGGTTATACAAGAGAAGGATCTTCATCCTGGGACGGGCAGGCTCAGGAAGAGCAATGCAGCGCAATTCCAGTGTGCGGTGCTTCCCAAGGGAAGCAATTAGGAGTCTAACCCAGGCATGAACAATTCCGTTTCCGGTGCCTGTTTTTTCATGTGGCCACCGAAATGTGTCCCAGGGACCTGAAGGAGACGAGCACGCAGGCTGGCCCCAGAGCCATGGACAGAGACGTGTCCTGACACCTCCAACTCCCATTTCACGCTTCTAATTTACTTTGCACAGATGTAACCCCCGTGAGGAGCTCTCCCAGGCCAGGCAAGAGCGATGGTGAAGGGGGTAAATTCACTGGCAAAAGCAAGAATTTCCTTACTAATGCCTCTTGCCAGCTCGTGTCGGTCAGGCTGGGGGTTCCCCACATGATCTGCTGTCAAAGCCAATTTGGTAAGAGTTCACTGTGGGGAGGCACCCGTCCAAAGGCCTGGCCTAGCCACTAAAACGCCTTGTTACGGTGTGGGTTAAAAAAAGGCCTCAAATCACATGCTGAACTTGAAGCACTGCAGGCTCAGAGCGGGCGGCGTGTGAGCGCAGGCAGTTACATGAGCACTCCTGAGGTGCAATGGCCCTGCTGTCTAGTCTCATTTTTTTAAATAAAAATACATTGAAGAAAACATGCAGTAGATAAATCACAGCTTTATAAAGGAGCCACCACACCTTCTAAGACCCATAGACCAGCCTCTATATGGAAGAAGGAGAGACTTGGCTGGTGGGAAGGGGAAACTAGCAGAAAGAACTAGGAGAAATTAGAAGGAAGTTGGAAAAGGTAATGCCCTAAACCTGATGCAGTGTGCGAAATGTCTGGGCTGGGCACATAACTGGGACCGTATTTATTTATGATGCACAGCCCTTTCAAAAGGTATAACCATAGTTGTGAATGGTGGTTATTTCTGCATCTTTGGTCCAATATTTAAGAGTGTGGCTGCATACAACACATTTTGAAGACCACGTGTGTGTAAGTTCCAGTGCAGGCAAGAGAATTACCAATGTTAAGTTCACTGCTTATATTTTTATGAGGACTTAGTGTTAGGACTGTCCCGTACCAATAGCAGGTCACCATGCCATGTGCCTGAGCATAATGGTGTGATGGTCCCTGGACCTTTTATGGTCATGGTTTGTGTTATTCATTTGGCACTGTGGAACTATCATCATACTGCAAGGTAAATTACTTTTTTTTTTTTTCCTGAGCAGTTTTGCAGTATAGCTATAAAGGATATATATTTCTCACAATGTTACCTAAAGTATGCACGTACATGTCTCTTAAAATGTTGACAAGAGGTTGTTGTAGGGATATCTATGCCATCACATCCCTCTGCTTTACAGTGATGCATCACGGCCTCCCTCCTTCTCTCAGTGGTTTTCTTTGGTAACTCATATAAATGTTGGTTTCTTGTTCCGTTTTTGGTCTCCACATGCCATTTTGATGCAGCGTGCAACATGACATGTTGCAGTCCCATCAGACCAGAGAAATTACACATTTTCTGTATTGCAGCAGAATTTGAATGGGGAAGATATTGGCTAACATTGAAGTGGAGGAAGTAAGGACGAGTATTCAGTTGTGCTCGCTTCTGAGTTTGCACTCAGTCACTATCTCAGCCTGGGGCTAAAATAAGCTACGTGGAGAGAAGTGCTGTCCTGCAAATAAGACGTTTCAAGGCCAGCTATAATAACTGAATTCAGAACTATTTTCATAGCAGAAGTGAGACCTCTGCGTTTCACCTGTACCTGCAGTTCATTGGGGGGATGAGAGCTTGCTCCTCTCAGGAGGAGCAAGTGGAGGATCGAACCTGAAGATCTTGAGATGCCGGAGAGCAAAGTCTCTGCAAGGCTGCCTAGCACAGACACAACTGTCACAGTTCATGCAGATGAGGGACTCCTGCACCTGGTGTCCGTGCAGTTTCCCTCTCCCCTTTTTACTGTGTGGAATGAGACTATTACATAGCACAAAGGGCAAAACAGAGTAGGTTCTAGTCGTTTCTGTGCCTCATGGAGGAGCATCCAAGACCCAGGCCACACGGTCTAATCCCAGCTTTGCCCTTGTATGGAGCTAAGACAGATTTTCAGCAGTGCTGGCGTTCTTGGCTTCTTTGTCGCTGATAGGTGGGCAGATTCTAAAGATATATATTATCTCTCTCTTTTTTTTTCCTTTTTTCTCCCTGAGTTCCCTGTAACTTTATTGAATCAGGGAAATCACATTAGGATTACGCTGTGGATGATGTATCCTGGATGGTTAGGTCTTCAGCTACGTAGAGGAACGCTCGGTGACTCAGCCCTGCAATTTTTGGTGGAGTAGGTCTATTCCGGTGTGTGGGTGTTCGCAGAACAATTACGTAAGTGTCAGAGTAGCAAGGAACTTTTGACATTTCTGGCAGTTTAACTGAGTTCTTTTCAGTCAGAAAAATACCTGAATTGTTGTTTGCTTGCATTAAACACACATCAGTGCCCTAGCTGGATTTGGGGGGCATTTTCTGAAGTCTCAGTTGTCAGGGCAAGATATTGGAGCAGTAAGAAAACAGGAGATTTTTCACAGTTACACAGAGACGAGCATTTGTGAGAACCATTTTAAATCATGTAAGAGGGTGCGAAAGTTGTTATGCCATATGCCTGGAATTTACTATGGCAAAGCTAATTACTGCCACCGAATGTAAGGGCCCGTCAGCTTTTTCATCATCACACCCACCCTCGACACCTTTTTTTTTTTTTTTGAGTTTTAGTTTGCCTGAATTTCTTGCCTGTAATTTTTGGCTGTGGAATGATAATGCGGCCTATAAACTAACACTTGCAATACCTTGCAACCTATATTCAAGGTGAGTAGGTTAGGTACCCCACATAAGTATGATCAATAGGGTGATGGCTCCTTTTCTTCAAGAACTATACAGGGAAACAAGGAAAACTGTTTTGTCTCTTCAAGAGCAAGACAGCTAAATTAAGCATATTAGATCAGTGTCCAAGTGGCATTTGCAGAGAAGATTTCTCTCTAAGGATTAAATAGGTCAGAATCATAAGCTAACTACAGTAAGAATAGAAGAGACAGGAGGCCCTGGCAAGTTTTGCACATGGATGCTGATGCATTATGCTGACTGCTTATGACCTTTAGTGGGGCTTGGCCAGCTAAGAATCACAAGAAGGTGCTGAGGAGGCACTTCAAAGCATGAGACATGGAGGGAGTTGTGAAAATAAAGTTCTTCATTTCCATGGAGGGTAGCCATGTCCGTGGCCTCTCTTCTAGCACAGAGAAAATGTGCAAGAATATAGCAGTCACCAAGCTGAGCGGTTAATGTGTGACAGCTGGCAAGAGAGGAGCTCTTGAGGAGCAGGTATCAAGAACCGTTCAAGCAGGAATGAGTTGGACAGGAGGTAAAATGTGATAAAGCAGAGAGTGTGGCGCAACATCATAATCTCTTCTTTTTTTTTTTTTTTTTTTTTTTTTTTTTTTTTTTTTTTTTTTTTTTTTTTTTTTTTTTTTTTTTTNGATCCATGTTGTGCTTTCAGTACCAAAAATCTCCAATCAAATTAGGAGTGGATTTTTGTTCTGCATACATGCTAAATTTTTCTTGGTATTCTGTATCTTCTTTTACATAGTGAAATTAATGAGGCAGGTCACAGCTCTGAATGGTGATGAGCACCCAGCTGACATGCCCGAGTGACTGTCCAGCACAAGAGCATTTGTCAGAGGCCACTGGAGAGACTGATCAAAGGGTTGTAGGAGATTTTTCACCTAAAAAGAGTGTTTTCTGGAGTCAGCTTCAAAGAAAGGCTCCATTACATTCTCTGTGGGAATGGAGGGAGATTGGATCTATCAGCTGTGTGGGTGCCTGCCCACACAGCAAGTCCTTACTGAGACTAGAAATATGTAAAATGAGGACTTTACCAGTGACAGTACAGGATGAGGAATCAGTGAGTTAAACTGTATTCTTTGGTCTCCAACCAATATGTTTTGAGGCAAGAAATGTCCTAATTAATGAGGACAACTTCAGCCCAGATGTTCTGGCTTATTAATGTGTACATTATGTCACCTAGCTTCTTAGCATATGGGCTAGTTCAATTTATTACTTGCTTCTGAAAACAGCAACTTCAAAGTTTGAACTTGTACTCGGTATAATCATGCAATTTCTCCTCTAAAAATCAGAAATTTCAGAAGATCTGCAGTGTGAATCTATGGCCTTATATCACTCACAGCCTGGTAGACTGAAGGGATTCATTGTTCTGCTGCGTGCGGGAGGAATTGCTTAAATCCAGTGAGCAAAAACAAAGAGACTCTCAGTGCCTCATATTTCCTCCCCAGGATCTGTGCAAAGTAAATAAAGGAACTATGTCTTCCGCATTAAGTACTCAGGATGAGAGCACTCTTCGCTCTAGCCCAGTGCTTTCAACCACTACCCATGTCAGTGCATGTAGTTACTCAGAGAAAACTGGGGCAAAATGAGCACAGGTTCTTGCGTACCAAGAGCTAGCTCTCCAAGCTCACTGATAAAATCAGTCTTTCTTAGGTTCAGACACAGACTAATCAGTTAAAAACAATTGCTCCCACTCCTTTGAGTCTCCTTACATGTGATGCCTCTCCTATGTTGGGTGGGCGAGTAGTGCTGCAGACCTCCTGGGGAGGTCACTTGCCCACATCGTTCATCATCTAAACACCAACAGCCAGGGCAATGTCAAAAATGTACATCAGGACATTTCCTTTGAAGGGATTTGTTAACTGTTAACTTTTTTTCCCCCTGAACACCTACAAGTGTAAATGCATGAATGCTACATTATTAACTGCAAAGGCTGAGAGATGAACTGCTCTAGGGAAAAAAAACACCAAACAACCCAAACGATTCCAATCTGCTAATCATCAGCTGCAAACCTGCTGCTTTCTACTGAGGAAGTATCACTTGATTCAGACACTTTGATGCTTTTTACTTCATCTGAGTAAGATGATAGGTGTTCTCAGGCACAGAGAGACTGGACAGGAAACAAACAGAGCAGGAGATACTGCAATTTGAGTGCAGCTGTAGGTAAATAGAACCAGTTCTCCTCATCGGTATGTTCCATGATAAGTAACAGCTATGACACTAAAATAGTAAGAAACAATAAGAAAACTCCTGGACATTAGAGTAACAGCAGCCTGTGCTGAAAACAAGCAAACAAACAAAAACATTCAAAATTGTAATATATCCCCTCCCTGTGCGTAGTGTTATAGAAGGTTTTCAAGTTTGGTTAGCTGAGATAGTAAAGAAATACCAATGTCTGGAATCAGACCTATGATACCGATTCTCTGTACCCCCTTACAAGCAAAGCCTGCATTGATTTTGCATCAGAATCACAGCAAAAATATATTGCATATTACTTTAGAAGGCAAATGAGACCAAAAATACAGATAAATTAAACAAGGGCTTTTTTATTCTGTGCACTTGGAATTGATTTGTCTCTCTGATCACTTAGTAAGCAGAATTCAGCTCATTGCCTTTAAAAAGAGGAAGAAAATGAACTTCTGACCTTGGAGATGGTAGGAATGAGATGAGAAAAGCATGCAAGAGAGATCAGAGATGGTTCCATCAAGAGGTCAGGAGTAAGGTGAAGGCGCCACCAGTACCTCCCCTACACCACATCCCATATATCTGCACGTGTCCAATGTTGTGGCCCTCATCTCCTTTCTTCCCCCACTCTGCCCCACGTTCATGCTCACACCTCCAGAAAGGGGTGAGCTACCTCCCTTAACTACGTTAACTTCTGCACACATGTAGGGTTGTGATGCACCCTATAGTGAGAGCATTACATTGGCCACCGGGAGAGAAGTGACCATTTGCTGAGACTGTTTTTGCATAAGGTCACCACTTGACTGGTCTTTTTGGAGACAGCAAGGAGACTCTTTGCTCCCTCTTGGGCTGCTGAGTTGCAGCTGAGCTCAGGTGAAAGAAGAAAGGTCTTGACTGAAGTGGACTGTTAAGTTTGACACAGCAGATCCACTTGAAACATCTTTACACGAGAACAAGCCACCCATTTAGCCCTTCTTTGAGATCTCCCTAGTTGCATGAGGAGAAAAGACCTTAGCACAAGTATCCTTAGAGAGAGATTGTTTTATTTCACTCTTCATAATCTAGCAAGAACAGTTGTTGAAACTCAAGGTGACTTTTTGTTTCTGCTGCTGGATGAGAAGGCACCTCTGACTTCCTTCTGGGTATGGTCTGGTTCGTTTTTGGAAGAAGTACTAAATGCTTCTTGAGAAGAGGCTGGAAAGCTTGTGTTTTCTGAGTCCTTTCTTCCTCTTATGTCTAAAGAAGGGTTTCTCAGAAGCAATCTGCTTTTGGGATGCACAGCACTTCCAGGAATCTATAGTCACTGCCTACCTGGAAGAAAGAAGATGGGGCATCATTTCAGAGGAATCAAAATCAGTCCCTTATGTACGTCGAAAGATTTTCCTCAAGGGTTTTTTGGCACAAGGTCCATATTCCTCTGAAAATCTGTGTTTTCAGGGGGCTCCTAAGAATCTGTATGCTATATTTACTGTATTGAGTGGCCCTTGGATCAAGGTGAATATTACCTTCCAAGAATTAGGGGTTTTAACTGAAGCGACTCAGAGATCATATCAAAAAAATATTTTTGCCCTGTTGTCAGTGACATTTGTGAGTGACGGAAAACCATCCATATGGCTCAACAGACTATCTCCACTCCCCCACAGGGAGTGACTTAGAGGATGAAAGTAATATTCATCCTGATCATCTGTTTTGTAACAGGATATTTATCTCAAGCTTTCAAGAATGTCATTATTATTGGGGAGGAAGGAAATGGGCAGTCAGACAGAGTCTGTAATAGATTATTGGTGCCGTAGCTGAAGAATGAGCTTCAGAGCCAGAGCAGGGTGAAGAGCGTGGTGAGGCAAAGAGAAGGAAATCTTCCCAAGCCCAATCAGCCCTGCTATTGCCCAGGAAGAGTGTCTGTGATAATACGAGGAGAGCTGGGGTAACCTTAGTCCAGGGAAGCAAATGCATCTATTCTGACTTAGGCTGGCCCAGAATATGGCTCAGTGTTTATGGCCTTGTAACAGTGATTTCATTTAAACTCCGGTTCTGAAAGAAGGAGCATGAAAATTTCAAAGCTCTTTGCTTCTCCTCAGGGCTCCCAGTATTAATAGCTGTGGTGAACTGTAGTCCATTGATTTAAAGCACCTGTGCTTCTGAAAGTCAGGAGTTTATCAATTTTTTATCACTTACACAGGAAGCAGCGCCGGGCTTAGTGTTATTTATCCAGCTGGACATATTGACTTTGACTGAGGAGATCAAAGCATTTGGGTAAGGGATTGTGTAACATCTTCCTATAAGAACTGTCAGGGGCAAATTTACCAAAGCCTGAAGCTTTGATTGATGATCATTCTGTATGAGTGTGCAGCATCAGGCAGCGCACAATAAACCCTTTCTTCTATTGGAGCTGCAGGCAGTGACACCTTTAGATGTACATATTTTGAAACACATTTCATCACCTCCTGGGACATAACAGTACACAAAGCCCTGCAGGGAACACCTGAAACTGAGCTTCCCCTGTGCGAGTAAATGGCTCCAGGGAAGTGACCCAAGACCCTTAAAGATGCAGCTTGCTGTAGCACAAATTTGGAGCCATTAAGGAAAACGAGTTAGTTGCCTTTTTCTTTTTTCTTCTTTTTTTCTTTTGTTATTGTGATAACAGATTCTCAAGAGGTGAGAAGCTGGGAAGTGTTAGTAGATGCAGTCCTCCTCTGCTCCGCTGCATCCTCCTTGTGGCACCGTGGGCAATAGCACAGCCTGGCACACGCAGCAAGCCCATCTGCAAGGCGAGATAAAAGAGACTTGATTTCTGGTACCAGTTTCAGGCAAGACATATCACCTTCTGTGGAATGTGTTTCCCCATCTATTAAGTATTAAGTAGCAAAAAGTATTTAATAGTCTGGTAAACACTTTGGCATCTTTGATCACCACTTGAGGTCTTATTCACATGGTCTGGCTTTGAAGAGGTGGCCGCTGACCTCCTTCAGCCTCTAATGAGCAGGGACTCCTGCAGGGGTTCGTGAGGGGACCCTGTCCTAAGGGCACTAAGTGCCCTTCCGAAGAGGCAGACCTTTGCCATTCACTCTGAAGGGAGCCAGGGAAAGCCACTTCCTGTCTCTAACTTGCCATGCAGAATATCACTCCTAGATTAAACGGAATTAAAAAAATACCAGCCCCTTCACTCACAAGAGGTGTTGCCAGGATGGATGTACTCTTTGGATATTTGCCCTTGCTACAGCAATAGGTGCATGTGCAGAGAATAGATGACAAAAGACTATTGTCTGAGTTTTTCTTTGAACATCAAACCCACCAAGCTATGTAGCATTATAGTAGACCCATTACTACCTGTCTATGAGTTTTAAAGCCAGGCAGATCTTCGATCTGCTCCAAAAATGAGTGTTGATGTACGAGACAGTGTTGGTCTTGTTCTTGGCTGGGTGCTCGGAGGGCAGACGTTGCCCCAAAGGTTGCCCAGCTCTAGTCTGGCCAGTCCCACAGAGCCAGGTATGTCCTGTGGGTCTGGGAGCTGCTGCCCAGCTGAACTGGGAGGTGATCACCCAAGTCCTCAGCAATGGAGTTACAAATTCCTTTTGGAAAAATCATTCTGTCAGGAGCAGCAAGGACATTTTGGATAAGGGTAGGGGGCTGATGCTGCTAACGTTTTTCCTCCATACGTAATCTTTGTCTTGAGTGAAGTCTTCACAGTCTTCTTCCTGAGTGTATTGCTGCCTGTAAATTGCTCCACTGTGTAGAGAGATCCTCGGTCCTGCACAAGGTCAGCAGCTTAACATTTTTCTATGGCCTTTTCCTCCTTTTTTTTTTTTTTTTTTTCTTTTTTTTTTCCAGCTACAAGCAAACAAACAAAACCTAAATATTTGTAGTGTGGTTTGCATGGCTCAAGGACTCAGGATGATTAAAGGCAGGAGCTGTACTGAGACATCCAGAAATGATTGTTTTTAACGAGACAGGAACTTTGTCTGAAAACAGGATGACCTGCTGCAAAAGACGCCAGCAAATCCCTGTAGAGCTTTAGAAAAAACAAGCAGGCGCCTGAGTGTGCTTTAAAAAAAAAAAAAGAAAAAAAACCCTCCTAGTAATAAAAAGGCATGTAAGGGTAAACAGGAAAAGAGCACTCCACACTGTGAGCAGCCTGGAGGAGGAAAGGCTGGGAAGAGCTCTGATCTGAAAACCCGATATGGAAACTGAAGGGAAAGATTTCTTAATATTCCCCGGCAGCAGCTCCCTGTGAAAACACAGTGTCAGAGCAGCTCTGAGTGGCAGCTGCCTACTAGTTGCCTTTATCCCAGTCGTACGGAGGTTTGGGGAGCCTTGCGTGGGCTGCAGGTTTTGCTGGCTTGCTTTGACAGCCAAATAAGCAGCTTTTGGGGCTTGCAGGGAATGCAGGCATGCATTTCTGATGCAAAATTTTCCTGAACATAGAATTACTCTAGCTTTACCCACCTGTGCGGTATTAATACTGCAGTATAGCTCACTCCCAATTTTAGTGTGAATCACATGATATATGTGATCATATGATTATGATATAAGCTAAGTCCCAGCTTCTGGTCTTGTGATATCATGAAAATCTCACATTTTATGTAACTGGAACAAAGTCTTCATAGACTTCATGCCTAAGAAAGGAAATCTTGAAATCACAGAGACAGCACACCCTAACATGGTTCTGAAACCCCTACTTTTGCTATTTTTTGATGATGAATTTTAAAATCACATACATTTTTGAGATCACATTTAGGATGTTTATATTGGGGCATTACCACGCTGACAACTTTTGCTTGATGTCAGTATTTTCCAGATCAAATATTAGGTAAATCCCCTATGACAGTCCACTTCCTACTGCTGCGTAGGCATAACAACAAGCATTATGGGGCGTGTATGCAGCATCAGACCCACAGTGCAGGGTCCTCTGCAGCAAGTTTTTGCTTTCTCCTTTATTTATTTATTTTTTTTACCACTCCAAGGTCAAACACTTCCTCAGAACTGAAATAACTTATTGCAGCTTGTGTCCATATGCGGTCAGACGTGAACTCAGCAGGCAAGAAAATCCATTAAAAAGTTCATTCTCTTAAATGTGAGACCTGACCCCTATGAAAGGTAGGGGAGGGAATTGGGATGTAGGAACAAGCACTACTCACTTCTGGACACCAAGCAGCTCTGAGCAGAAGGCAGGGGCCGATGTCACGAGCTCAGCAGTGGCAGCAGTTCTGACCTCAGCCAAAGTAGCACAACTTCTCTTCTTTCGTTAGCCTCTCAAGAAAACATTGCAGTTAAAATAGATATCCCTGGCCTTACAGGCACTGCTACAAGTTACACAGAGGTTTCTGTCTTGTTTTCCCTCAGTGTAGTCCTAAATTACCCTCATGATGCACATCTGGTACCCAAGTGTTCTTTCAGCTTCTTCTCTGCATTTACCAGACTAAGACAGCTTTGGTGTCACCAGGTACCAGGCTGCTTCCAGACAGGCTGCAGCCTCTTTGGGTGGGAGAGCGGGGAAGGAGTTTTTGCTGGTGAGCTCTTCAGATAGATAATGGAAAACACATTAGTCTCCACCCTTTTCTGGGTATTGCTTTGAGGTTCACGAGGAGCGGTCTCTTTTCAGCCAGTGGGTGTTCAAGGGCTGGATGTGCTTCTGCACAAGGGCTGCATTGGAGAGCTCCAGAGGGGGCAATCTGGAGGGCAAATTAAAAACTGTTAAATTTCCAGTTTCCAAGGAATAAAATTAAGATTGAATTCATTTTTTATTTCAAGGTGGATAGAAATACTAGCTTAGCACTTCTTACACTTGGTCCATTAGTTACATGATGATCTGATTCACATGCACACATGTGCTCAGGGACACAAGCAAAAACAGCAACATGTTTTGGTTTATTCCTCTATCTTATATGCTGTATGTGAACATTGAGCACAAACCCTAGTTGCTAGCGGGTATATAGGCAAGTTTCATGGAATAATCTTGATAATTTCAATCTTATTCTAGATGTCGTTATCTGCTTACTACAAAGATAGATATCATATCATTTTCAGTGGTCTAGGAAAAAATAAACTCCAAGTAGAAGTGTCAAGGCTGTGACAGCTTCATTTTGAAAAAGAAGATATCAAGTGTGCAAGCCACTTAAATACTTCATTGGGGAAAAAAAATAGTGAAATCCTTCTCTATAAGCAAGAGATGCTTTAAACTCTGCCCTAAAAGGAAAGCAAAGTGGATGAGCTGTCTCTGGCCTCAAATTCATCTTGCAAATTGTCAAAGGAGCAGAGCAGAAACATAATCACTGGGGATGTAACATGTGAAAAAAAAAAAAAAAAAGCTTCATTCATGTTAAAAAAAGGTAAGTTTGGGGCAGTTGCTTAGATTTCTACAAATTTCTTATTCTCTCCTCTTTTTTTTTTTTTCCCCTCCTTGGTTCTGTCATGAGTAAAAGGTAGTAGCTTTTGTTTGTCATGGACTTATGAGTCCTTCTTTTTTACCCCTTGAGACTTTTTAACTCTTGGGCACTGATGGTTTGCACAAGGCCCTTGGGAAAGAGTTCTGGATGCTGCAAGTTCAGGATACTTTTTAGACCTTTTTAACGGGCTCTGAAATAATATGAGATTTTGCTTCTGCCCCAGGACAGTCTCCAGTTGGCCTAGTGTACACCCCTCAGGGGTCATCACGTTTGCCCCCGGCAAACTCCTGAAAACACAGACCATCTTCACAAAAAAGGGAAGTCAGACAAGCTTTATTTCTGCAAAAATCTCACTTGTTTAGAGCAGTGAAAGGAAAGCATTTATATTTTGCAAAGAATTTTCAAACTAGGCAGCATGGGACTGTTTGGAATGATTTTTTCACTGATTGCTTTTGGGTAAAAACAGGCCATGATTGGCACTGGTGATTTGCAATAGCCGGCAGGGCTAGCAAGGGTCTTGTTGGCCCCCCAGCGAGCAGCGCCATGACCACCGGCCTTGGCAGAGGAGAACCGAGCCACAGGACAGCTACAACAGCCACATGACACCTTCTGCAGGAGGACGATCAATGCTCCCAGAAAAATCATTTCAATGGAGCTGTTTGTCACAATTCACTATTTTTACCACGGGTTGGACACTATTTTGCATCATCCTCATCATATGGACATAAAGGAATGATGCCCTTCTGATCTGTTGCCATAAAAATCTTAAATGCTTTCTGTGTGGTTTTCAGAGCAGATTAGATCTGGGAATTTCCACTTGGGAGAGAATTTCAACAAGTTGAAAATTGTTTTTATTTCAACTGAGACAAACAACAGTCATTTCAAGCTTTCCTATAAATTAGAAATCCTCTCCTCAGTTCATGTAAATATTTTATTGGTCTGTATAAACAGGGCTTTAAAACAAGATGTTAACTGATTTTTTTTATTATTTTGTGTAATTTGATTGTTAAATTATTTTTTGACTACACCAGGAGTCATAGCTCATAATTTCATGATCTAGAGGCATAAAATATTTCATGAGCTTTCATGACTTCTTTTACTTTGTTTTTCAGAGTGCATTACGGGCAGCTGTTATGTCAGGCGGACTGAAACAATTCATCACACTTTGATCTAGAAGTGTCTCCTGCTAATGTTTCTGGGAAAGATATTGGGACTGTAAAACAAACTAGCCGCTGCATTGGTACTTGAAAAATAAAATAATACAATAAAAATAAGGTTAAATGTTTTGATATGTCATAAAACATTGTGTCTTATCACATACAGGGTGCATAGTTCATACTGCTATTAAGATTTCATAATATAAAAAGTGAAAAATTAAAACTTGAATTTCACTTCTAATCAAAATTTCAAAACATGTATGAACTCACTCAAAAATTAAAAAGAAGGATTTGAGAAAAGAAATAAGCAATTCTGAGGATTTAGAGAAAGAATTTCAGTGTTTCATTCTTGCCTGCTGCTATGGTACTGTGTTAGTACCTTCCAATGGGTAGTAGGGATTTTGTGTTTTGCTCCTGGACTGCCAAGGTGAAGTGTCAGAACCGTTTTCATGGGGAAAAGCTCCACAGGGGTGACCAGCACCCATCTCATGGTTCCTTTTGAAGTGATCATTTTGTCCAGAAGACGAAAATGACAAGTGCATTTGCCAAACCCAACATTAAAGCAAGCTATTTAGTGTGTTGTGCTAAAGAGGAAATAAATTTGAAGGTGGCAGCTGCAGGGGATGGATTAACATCTCTCATTAACATCTCCCAAGTGGCATCAATCATCCATTACACCGGAGCTGTGAGTGGCTACAAGGGAGCAGTCAGTATATGAAGTGTCTGCTTTCTTAACATTAAAAAAACAGGCATATGGATTTCTTTTAGAAGACACTGGCTATTCCTGGTAAGGGAAGTGCTGCAGACAGCATAGGTACAAGTGCTTCTAATTCCTTAGGCCTAGCAGAGTTACTTTCCCGGAACTCATGGAGGTCTTCTCAGACCACGCTTTCTTGGTTCTCCTTCTTTCTTCTATGATGTATATTGCTGTACAGTTATATACATTTATAATAATATAAAGTAATGGATGTTAGTTAAGGTAGGAACACCGTACTCATGTTCCCCATTGCTCCCATGTGTCTGCAAGATGTAAGCACACATGCACTTGAAGACAACCGCTTCTTCTGGCAAACCAAAGACTGTTAGAAGCTGTGATGAACTGCTTGTGTGTTGTCAGCCAGATCCACAGTGTTGGGAGCAATGCCCCCATTCAGGAAATCTTGCAGAACCTAACAACAGTGGTTCAGGGGCCAAGACCCAATGATAACTGCAGATCAAGTGTCTAAGGGTCACATAGAGCAACCAGTGATCACAATGTCAAGTCTACCAGATCACCAAAAATAAGCCAATAGCTCATTAGATCACATGCTCCATCATGCCAAGGCACCGATTTAATAAGTCATGAGATTTTGGCAGGTGGAAATGGAAACAAAGGGTAATTTGCAGTAGTGCCAGGGAGAAGGAGGACAGGAAATGGAGTTGTTGCCAACCCCACCTTACTGATGAGCCCTATATTTTTCTCAGGGCAGACACCTGAGACTTTGCTGGAACTGGGATAGCAACAGATTGAGGTGGGTAGGCTAGAATCACAGCAACCCTGAGAGAGTTAGATGGGTGTTTTATTCGTACAAATGCAATGGACTCTGAACCATTGGGTTACATGCTGTGGTCTGGATGGTGCCAGCCAACCTTCAAGTGAGGATGGTTTGTCACCCTCTCTAGCTTCTTTTTTTTTTTTTAATTGGATGGAAGCAAGGCAAGTAGGAAAGATGCAGTGCAAAATGTAAAATTACTTAATAGGGTACATTGTACCAGTGCTCAAAAACAAATCATGAACAAACAGCAAAATTTTGTGTCCACATTTGGTTTACAGTAGCATGGAACCGGTTTCTGAGGGATTGATATTTTCTGGGCACCTTATGGTCTTTCTTGATGTTAAATTCAGAGCATTTTCAAATTTTTTTGGCATAGTAAACTTCATGTTACCATTGACTGGATGAAGTGATGCCACAAGTGGCAAGTGATAGATGAGGAGACAATGACAGCTCTCAGGGGCACAGATGAATGAGTTTCCATTGCACTGCAGGGAGAGATGTATTTTGCTCAGTCCAAAATTACTTGTAAATTGCTATTGTCCTGTGTCACCACTAAGTGAAATTAAGCTGAAGTGATTACTAATACAGAGTCTCCAGCCTTTCTCTCCCAGTCTGAATCTATATGATATCATAGGTCCAGCTTCTAGGTTCATCATACTTATCATAACTGAACATAAAATAGTTTCAGAGCTCCAAGTGTAGAGGACTGAGGAATCACACAATAATGAGAGAAAATTTGTATTTTTCCTTCCAAATGATAAGGGTCAATTTAAAGGGAATGTTTCTCTTGGAGGAAATACTGATGAGTGGGAGTGAGATTCATTCTTTTTCCACACCATTCCAGCCCATCTAAACAAAGTGAACTCACAGGAACAGGACAATAATATCCGTTAGAGATGCAAGAACATTTTTGAGGGAAAAGAAAATCAGGAACAAGATGCTGAAGGGGTAAAATGGGCAGCTACAATGAGAACAGAAATAGCATAGGGAAGTAGTGAAAAAAACCTGCTTAGTAAAGGATAGAAGATATCTGGTCTTCTCATGGTCTGTTGTCTCCCTTGCCAAGTAGCTATGTCCTGCAGCTGAATCCTGAATCCTCCATTCAGGATGGAGTACACTCAGCCAGGGAATACATTTCATATGGATGCACGTGAGACAGTACTTCATCTCTAGGCCTCAGTGAAGGAAGGGAATGAGTATATTGTCCTTGTGCATGGTAGCAGGCGTGGATGTGATATAGTCTTAATGGTCAGGAGAGAGAAAGGGAAGTTATTTTGCATCAGACTTGTTTATGGTTTGGCAGCTGGGCTGGACAGGCTCATTTATATTGCATTGCTTGGTGTGTAAGCACTCAGCAAACAAGGCAGCAGGGATCTGAAAACAAGGTATTAATCAGGGCTGCAAATAAACAGCACATATCAGTAATTATAGTGTCAGGATCGTGGTGAACTAAAGGTGATCACAAATAAGCCCTAGTGCTGCACCACAGGACAGTGACCACTAATGCAGAGAACTAGTTTGAAGGTGTAGGCCTCATGCACTCCAGCACGGCCCACTGCATCCATGTTCACAAACCACGTCGGCAGGGGACCGAGAAGAGCTGAGGAGCTCGGGAAGGGCAGATCCGTTCTCCCACGACACGGCACTTGTAGGCAGGGTGTGATGTAACCGAGCCGGGCTTGGGCCGCCCGTCGGGAGCGCCCGCGCGCCCAGCTATGCCGGGGTGGGGAAGAAGAGGACACAGCCCTGTGGATGTAGCCTCACTGGAGCGCTCCGCTGGTGCATCAGCCTGCGCCGCCTCGCCGGTGAAGCCTTCCCCTTCTGGAGGGAGCAGAGGAAAAGTGAGCGGGACAAACAGGGCAAGCAAGGAGGGAGTTCGGACTCGTCTGTAAAGGAATAAAACCCAGACCATATCAAGGCTTTTGGAAACAAGTTTCCTGAGATCAAGCTGCTATATGTGAAATGTTATGATACCAGGCTGGAGGAAGAGCTCAAAGACTTTGCAAACGAGTGACCAAAGAGTGAAGATGAGAAAGCGAGCTCTTGATTTGCCACAGAGGCCCTCGTTACGCTCTCAAGTGCTGAGCTCTGGATTTAAGTGAATGTGAAGCACCTCTCAGCTCGGGGGCAAGAGGCTGAGGAGCAGGGGTGCCTGCCTGGGCTAACAAGCGGCTTTTGCTGGTGGGATGTTCCCGGCAGGTTCCACCTGCTTCCCGCCCCGTGCCTTGCTGCCACGCTGTCTGGAGCAGCGTGCTCTGAACAATAGCCGTGGCTGGAAGGTACAGAGTGTGCGACGTGGCTCATTTCCCCTTCCTGCCCGCGCCGTTGTTGTTGCAGAGCTCGGAGCGAGAAGGCTCCTTCAGCAGCACTGTGCTGTGAGAAACCACGGTGGGAGCAGCGGGGATCTGACCTGACGCAGGACAAAGCCAGAGAAAAACACTTGAAAGGAGAAGATGCCTTCCTTTAAGAAAGTGCTTTGTACTGTAGGACGTATGTACTTGCATACACGTGCATCCGGGAGGAGGTGTCCGCACAGGGAAATCCTGCCACCATCAAAGGCAATGGGCAGAAGTTCAAGATATGTGTTTCTATAAGGGACTTAAATGAGTTTAGTGGTTACTGTTTTCAAAAATAATATCTTAATGTTGACGCTAACTTGACTCCAGTGACCTTTTTACAATCAGTTTCAATTTAGGCAGCCCTGAGCATTTTTTCAGTGGTGATATGGATGAAAAATCAAAATCCTAACATAATAAATCCTGGTTTCCATAGGCAGCCTTTGTAGATCCACTAGGTCTAGGGACTATAGTTTAAAGCCTGACTCTTGTATGTTTAGCTACGATGTGCCAAAACTTGAGCAGCTAATTTCTTAACAATTTCTGCATGCAGTGGGCCAGTTGCCTGATTTCAATACTGTAAAATGTGTATTGTACTTATGGATTTCTCCTGCTTTCAACTATCATTTTGTAACAGCTAGATTGTCAGTTTTCTGCCTTTCTGTGGCACAGCAAATGTTGCAGCCCAGAGGCACCATGTTTGGCAGGCAATTATCTGTTCCACATACCTCCAAACTGAGATTCCTCTGTGCAGCACAGCATTAGGTGAGCCCCAAGAGCAGAGCTGGGGGGAGATATCATATTCTTGTTGGAAAATGCTAGGTCTGATCCAATATTATGGATGCTGGACATTTGGAAAAGCTGGTGATAAGGACACGCAAGCAGAGTACTCTCACTGTTGCTGGGTGATTTCAGGGGAGAGCAGAATGGGGGACAGAACTGCTAGTAAAGGAAAGCAGAAGTGAATTCAAAGTAATAGGTAGTGTCTGCTCTAAACTCCAAATACCTGGCAAAATCAAGCTAAAACACGTACCTTACTAACAAATGTCAAATATACCCGATTACAAATCGGTATACAAATACAAAATGTTGAACAACTACCAGATCAAAAATTATGAATTACTTTTGCAAAAGACTGGTATGCCCTCATGTCCTGCAGAAGAGCTCTGAACAAAGATCCTGAATCCAGCTGCTCTGGACAAACTCGGCTTGGTAGAGCCCTGGCCCCTTGGCCATGCTCAGGTTTTCCCTGGAAGAGCTGGTGATATCTCAAAAACTCCCCAAAAGGAAAAATATGCTGAACTGCTTTTATAGTACTGAGATCTGGGTGGGTGAAATTAATTTCATTTTCATCTTTCTATTCATTTTAAAGATGTGTCTGAACAACTGTCAGAACGTTATAATCATCTTTCAATCGTTGCTGTGAGTTTTTACACTTATTATTCTTTACGTAAGAACTTATAGATTCTCCACTGGGGACACCCTGTATATGGAAACCTAGAGGGGATGGCATATAAATAGCTGTGGCAACCACTCTGTAAAGCTGTGAATTACAGCCATTGCCACAGTATTTCCAAAGCAAATTCTATCAAATTTACCATCAAATAGGCATCTCAGCTCTTCCATATTGTATCTGGATGACACTCGCATGTGTTAGCAATATGTTGCAGTAACATAGGTGTGTTCCCTCCCAGCCCATTCCAGCACAGGTTTCTTTGCTCAGTCACACTGTGGATATGTTCACTATTCATATATCTGCTTCCAAGACTTTGCTTTCATGTAAATTTAATACTACTTTGTCATCGTTTTTTGAAACAGACACTTTGGGGGAAAAATAAAAGGGGAATCCAATATAGGCTAAGCTGAGTAACATTTATCCAATATTTTATGTTTTCTCTACAAGTTGCAGCTGTAACAAAAAAAAAAATTCCTTTCAGAATAAACCTCAAACACCTTGAAGTGTCCCTGGGGCTACAGAGCTAGGGTGAGGGCCAGGCACCATCATGGCACCAGCAGCTGATAGAAGTGACTCTACCTGAGTGTATGTGTCAGGATTCACATGGACTGACACTGTGTGGGGGCCTTTTTCTTTTTTTTTTTTTGAGAAAACATTAGCTTCTAACTGTTCTAACTGCTCTGCAAATACTAAGAGAAGGAAATCCCATATTGTATCGTACACAGCTTGGGGAAATGAATGGAAAGATGTTTCCGTGAAGGCTGGGAGAGATGCTTAATGTGAAATAGGTTTTATATTCCTTTTTAAATATTTCTGAGCCATAGCTTCAGCTGTTATTAACTTGCAATGTAATCAGTATTTTTCATCTGTATGGAGATGGGAGACTCTGTGCTTAACCTTTAAACAAATTTTCTGTGATTACTGGCCTTCCTTCCCAAAGCTGCTGGGAGAAATAAAGAGGGCAGAAGGGAGAGGCCTTTCCCAGCGGATGCTATGGAGCATTTCTGCTGTGATTTAAGGCCATGTTGAACAATAGCCTGCTCACATTCAAATGCAGAACATCCCAAGATGCTGCATGAGGCCAGAGAGAGAGAACAGAATTTACTTTTGTGGAGATGCGAGGCATAATTAAAGGCTTATGTCTGAATCTTACAGCAAACAAACTGCTCTACAACAAGGGAAACAGCTCCCTCAGTAGCTTTTTACAAAGCACTAAATATACAGTCATCACAATAAAACCCAACTATCCAGCTGCCAGTGAGTGATGTGCTTGTGGTGTTGTGGACCCTCTCTCCCCTTGAATCCACCCCATTCTGCTGCCTGAAAACAGCAGAGGGTCTCCCAGGAGCTGCTCAAAAGTTCAATACAAATAAGTTGGAGCTGCTGAATCTGCTTTTGGGGCCTGGCTTCCCTTGTTGTGACACTTGGGATTATCCCTTTGGCAACGCGCAGGGTGAAGGGAGAGGGTGCGAGCGTGGCCCCAAACACAGGGCGGCGGGGGGACGCCTCTGGCTGCCTCCCCCTTGACGTGACAAATAAAGGCAAATGTATGAAAGCACTAAAGCCTCTCTGCAGAGGAGAGGCAGGAAGAGGAAAACAAATAGCACCGTGCCATATGCCCCTAATCCCAATTAAAGTGCATTCAAATTCATTTCTCTTCTCCTCGGCTTCCTCTTTCCACCCCAGTGCACAAGCATGTTTGACAACTCAGTGTGGGAATTTCTGGCTCGCTGAGCAGCTTCCCTTTATCTCTGCCCAAACTGCTACCTGAGGCTGCTGCTCCGAACCCTCCCCACAGAAATTCCAAGTCCACTCGAAAACAAGCCCTTGCTGCATGGCCGTGCACTGTGCATCGCGCCAGCAATCCCCTCCTCAGGAGGAGAAAACAAGCCGGGAAGCAAGAGCCACAGCTTGAGGTTAAAGGTTCCCAGCGGCAGCGCTGTGTTTTGCAAGAAATCAGATATTTCAGCCTCCCTGGTGACACTCCGCTTCGTTCATCACCCTTTCCCAGGCAAACAGGTTCCCTTATACGACTAATACTCTCTCGGATGCATCTAACACGCAGCTTCTACGTGGGGCGGGCAGAGAGTAGCGGGCCCATTGGCCAGAACGCTGCTCACGGAAGCCCTGGTGCGGCCGGTGCGCTGGTGCTGGGGGAGACGCCGCGGGCCACCTGAGAGCCTGGAGACGGCCTTGGAGCGCGCAGGGCTGCGAGCACGTGAGAGGAGAGCGGCCGGGGCCGCTCATTAGGGCCGCGGCGGCGGATGGGGAGCGGCTGTTAGTATGGCAAGTCAATTTGCAAGAGCCAAATTGATTTTAAAAAATGCAAAAGGATGCGCTCACCATCATAAAATCGAATAGGAAGAGCAGCAAATAAACATGGTCTACAATTCATAAAACCGCAGCTAGACACAGAGCAGAGCCTTTTCCTAAGGCAGGATGGCAAGCAGCATTTCCTGATGCCTCGCTTGCAGCCTACGTTTTTAATATTTCTAATGCAGAACTAATTGTTTCCCTCCAAAGGCCCTTTCTACTCCTCATTATCTACCTGATGATGTGAAAAACTATTGACAGGAATGCTTTTCACTTTTTTCACTATTTGTCTTTCTTTCACTGTTTGTCTCTTCATATGTGCCCAGATTCTATTGCTTTTCCCCTTGTAGTATCTTTCTAGGATCTTGACCTAGAATTCAAAATGCTTCCTTATAATCTCAGTCTCTAGGTTTCGGGTTTTACATCCCCCTTCTTGCCAGCCTTTTTACGTCTCCATCCCACTGCTTCCTACACAGAGTACATCTGCCAGGCTGATGATACAGATGCAAAGATAAAATCCAATTCTCAAGAGTCATCCTAGTAAAATTCTTTTAACATACAGTTCTAAGCAGTACCTATTTTCTCTGTATGTATTTTCCCTGTACTTTTAGGTTTATCACATTGACCTTTGCTTCTTGACCTGACGGAGTAACCAGCACCAGCAGTAGGGTGTTATCCTCTGTGCTGACGAGGGACATAAGGAAGTAAGCAGGGCGGGAGGGTATCAAGAGAGTAGCTTGGCTGTGCTGGCATTGCAGACTGGTAGGAAATAGGCTCTGATGAGCAAAGACTGATGTTGCCCCAATGTCCTCGTGTTGTCCCAAGAGTGATTTCTCCTGCACTATTACCACACATATCCTTGATCCTGATTCAAACTCCTGCAGATCTCAGATATTCTCCTCTCTCTCTCCTAGTCCCAGTCTTCACACCAAACTATTTGCAGTCCCACTGCATCTGCTTCTTGTCCAACATGGGTCACCCTCACCAACGCATCTCAAAAAAACACCTATTTATGTCCTCAGATCAAATATCTCCCACACCAGTTCACTCCTACAAGATTTGCATACAGTTTCTGATGTCAGAACTTCTCCAGAAAAGATCCAAATGGGTTATATACTATGTTGTTCTTAGAAATGGCTAGAAGTTTCCAGAAAAAAAAAAAAAGGTCATTCTGGCAAGGAAAACTTTAATCAAGGCACTTAAAGGTTTCAGAAACTTGTGGGAACAGCCTCTTATTATAAGAAATGTAGGAAATGAAGGGTTATTTGTGACACTCCCAGTTTGCGGTTTAAATTCCCTTACCCACCTCACCCACTTCTTTCCTGACCAGAAGTAAGGGCTCCTACACGAGCTAAGTCATTCTGCATGTCAAGTTGCACTAGTGCTGTTTGAACTATAATGTTTACTTAAAACCCTCTTGCAGACACAATGTACTGATTCAAGCTCAATCCCATAGCTGCTGCAAACAATGCCATTATTATACATCTCATTATCCCACCCACGACAGCTGGCAAAAATGAGCTTGGTAATGTAAATGCAGCTATTCAAAATGTGCCTGCAAATGTGCCTGTGTTACCCACTGTGACTTCTTGAGAAGGAATTGAATGGTCAGCTACCAAACAGCATGGATATGGATGCTTAAGACTGATCAAAAGAAAAATTTAACAGCAAAAGCTAAATTCCGCTTCCATGCTGAAGTTACGGTCATGGTCAATGCTTGTTGTGTAAATGAGGAGATTGTGGTGTCTACCCTGGGTGAGGTGGTAGGCGATAGGAGTGGAGATTTGCAAGGAGGCACAACGCCTTGAGCTTGCCTCGCGCCGTTCAGAGCTTGGCTGGCCCACTGTTTATACAGCATTAACACCAAATTGATGCTTTTGGGAAACTCCACCCATGAGCGATCCGGAAAACTTCCTGATATGCCCAACAAGACTTCAGCCAAGTGCACTAATTGTGGGCTGCAAAATATTTTGAGAGGAAAAGGATGGGAGAGAAGAGAGGATGAAAACAGAGAGAGGAAAAGATAAGCAAGGAATGGATGGGTACAATAGGACAGGCAATATAGGAAAGGCTAAAGTGTTAGCGCAGAAGGAGGCAGGGACTATGGGTACATTTGGGAAGACTGTTCAACATGATTATCAGAGGCTGCGCTTAGGCAGCAGGGGTTCGTGTTTTCCTCTTCCTTCTCTCTCACGTGCTGTCCCTGACCCCATTCAGCTTCTGCTGGCATTGCCTCTGCCACTCACACCCCAAACCTTACAGCTCTCCTCCTTTGAGGTTTCAGGGTCTGGCAGGGTTTACAAACACCATCATCTCCTCGACAGTGACACTGGGGCACATCCTTTCTTCTCCGTGTTCTTTCTGTAGTTCCTGACTCTGCTCTGACTCCCCTTGGCTGCTCGAGTGTTCAGCCATCTGCTGTGGGTTTCCTGATCAGGAAAATATCATCAAAACTAAGAGGTCAGGAAAAAAGTGAGATACTATAACTCTTACAGAGGATAATAAAATGATGTCTTCAGCTGGACTCAGCTATTTGGTAAAACTGAGACCAAATTAACTCCAGAGTTTAAATCACCAAAGTGTCTCGATGTTGGCCAAATGCTTTTTCTCAGACAGATTCTTTTCAGAAGTCCCAAGAAACAGTCTGATGTCCACAACTTCATCAGTAAGGGCAGATGCTCTAGACGTAGGTCCAGCCTCTGCTCCAGAAACTGCTCTGGGAGAAGAAAGCAAAGGAGACAACGCTGAAGGGCAGTGCTGCTTCAGAGACACCGTGGTGCGATGCTCTTGAAAACAGGAGGAGGAAACAGTATTGACGCTGGGAGGACTTCTGAAAGTTCTCAGAAATGAAGCCCAGTCTGAGTAATATGAAAAATATTATTGTTGCAGAGCTGTTAAACCCGAGGACTTTCTCTAGGAGGCAGGAAAGCTATTCTGTGTCTCCCATACAGCAAACCAAGACACAGTGCTGAGGGATGTCATCATTACCAACAATTCCAAAGAATGAGGAAAAAAAAAAAAAAAAAGGAAAAAGGCCTGGCAGACCTGATATATATTTCTTCCAAGACTCTTCTAAGACCTTTTCCCTCTATTTAAAAAGAAAAAAATACAAGCAGTCAGGGAAAAGCACAGGTTCAGTCCCGAGCCGTCCCGGAGCCGTGGAGCCTGGAAAGCCGCCAGGCAAGCTGGCAGGAAGTCAGGCAAGCTTGTGATGGAAACCTGCCTGCGTTTCATCGGAAGTTCATCCAAACAGATACGTTTCTGCGAAACATTTTGCTCACGACAAATCGGCATTCTCTGACAAAAACCTGTTCTGTTGGAAAACTCCCAATTGGTGTTTGCTATGGTATAACAGTGCCTTAAAAAAAAAAAAAAAAAAAAAAAAAAAGAGAGAAAGCAGATATGTCGAGGCAAGCAACATGTAGAGTTGTACATTTTTTTATACATTTTGTATACATTTTGTATACATTTTGTATACTTTTTTGTATTTTTGAGGCAAGTGACTCCTTATATAGGGCAAATCTGAAAACTGAGCCCTTGGCCACTTCTGCCTGGCTTTGCTGGTATGTTGAGTGCTGAAAGCTCAACATTGCTGCCCTGGGGTGTCTATATAGGTAAAAAGAATTGTGAGAAGCTGGGTGAGGATATGTTGATTTTATTATATGCCTCAATTTTGGCTTCTGAATAGCATTTTTCAAATATCACAGCTTGTTAGTTTTATATTCTTCCCCGTACCTCCCAAATCCATTACACATAAAACACAGATAATTCCCTCCCCAGTACTCAGATTATGTAACCAAGGCATAACTCTCCCACTTTGAAATGACTAACTTGGTCATTATTCACCAGAGAGAAGATAGAGAGCAATGTGGAAAACACACATATACTTGAAACAGCTGAATAGCTGAGAGCATTTTTCTTTCTAAAAGGAAAAAGACAAAATTAGTTCTATTTCCTTTTCTGTGGTTTTGAGTGATCCTGGAAACCCTTCTCGTTTTAGCATATCTTTCAAAGGAATACCCAAAAGGCGGCAGGACAAGGTCTGCATACAAATTAGGGACTCAGTCCTGCAAACTCGGGCTTATCTGAGTTCCAGGATCAGAAATGGGAGGCTCTAAATCAGGTAGCTGTGAAATAAACCAAGCAGTAGCCATTTAAATGAATCAGGAGCTCGAGTTCTAATGTCTGTATTTGTCGCTCATACACCTTAGAACAAAATAGTCATCAGCTGCTATTCATATTTGCCACTCAGCTATGGGAGTATGTAAGATTGAAGCCATTTTCAGCGAGGAGTTTCAATCGTGTGAGAAGCCCCACTGATTTCAGGAGCCGCTTCCCACGGCGCCGGCAATGCACTTGTGCCTGCGTGTGGTCTCAAGAACATGACTGATGTTACTGGCAGTGTCTTCACGGCCAGCAGGGTACGTCCTGCAGCACGTCCAGCAGCTCCTGCCCCAGGCACGTGCCCTGGCTGCATCCTGTCTCTGTGCAGGGACACGGCCCGCATGGAGAGAAATTGGTGAGAAATGAAGGGAAATGGAGAGAAATGCCCGAGTTGCAAAAGGTCTTTGTGAACCTGAAGTGGGGATGATGGAGAGGATGGCTGAAGGGGCACCTCAGGAGCACTCTTCTCAGCTGCATGGTCAAAAGTCCTGTGTAATTTTGAAGTTATTCACATGCTCAAATTCTTTGATAACTTGGAGTGGTGCTATATCAGCTCCGGCCAGAATTGGGCTGTCAAAACTTCCCTAATGAACCTCTTACAGCTTCTCAACAATGTGACTGGCTACAGGCTGGTTATATACTCAATAGATTGTGGAAGCTGCACAAAAGTAAAGTGTTTTAGCACTGACAATGTACAGATACATCAGTATGGATGGAACCATTGAGTATGGTTACTTTAACATAATTAAACATTATATTCTACTATGCTTTGCTTCATTACATTCACTGCTTAACTGGGAAGTTAATGATACCTTCTTATGTTTATACAGATTTCTTGTAAGTTAAAGTTGGTCTTGTGAGTTACAAGAATTTTTGTGGAGGACTAAGAGGAGAACCCTACTTTTGCCCACAGCCTCAAATTTTGGGTGTGCCACCTTAATTATAACAGAGCAACCCCAGTAACAAGTGCAGAGCTCTATCTGTTGGAAATCATCTTCAAATGCCTCTCCTTTCCCTTTGAAGTTGGTTTTTTTATGTTTTAGCATGTGTTCTGAGCTTTGTACTCACAAGTATCACAGATCCATAGTAATAATAATAAAATAGAATGATTAAAAATTGTCTCATGAGGAAGAAATGCTGCTGGGAACATTTGTACTTTTCACCACCCAAATGTATCACATCTGTAATTTTCATTTTGAGAGACATGCAAGTTGAAGGTAGCATGAAGCAACAGAGCATATGGCTCATTTGAATTTTTCTTTAAAAAATCAAGAGAAGTGTTTTTTAGTTCTTTGAACTTCATAGTCTTCTATCTCCATGATACTTGCTCATAAAGTCCCCATAAAGAAGAGACTACTGCAAAATACTCCTTGCTTCTGAGGCACCTGATGCAGGTGTTGCAGTAAATGCTCTAAGCCTTTGGGTTACACTGCTGTGGCCAGGAGAGGCTTCAGTCATATTTAGTGCAAGGAGACTAGCAGTTCCTGCTACTTTCTCTCTTTTTTTTCCCCTAATGTTTCATCTCTCTAAAAGGAGCAGTGGTTTCCTCTGGGAATAAGGAAGAGATAACAACTCCAGACAGAAGTACTATTTCATTACAATACAGAGCACAGAAAGATGAAAAAGATGTAATAGAGGTCTTTTTTTTTTTCCCCCCTCTCCTGGCAATTGGTTCCTCTTCAGCAGATAGGAAGTGAAGATGAGTTCTTATTTTTTTATCCTGGTCTGTAAGGGCTCAGTCTAGAAAGGCTCAAACCACCACTCTGATTTGCAAAACTCTGTATTTAGATGACACTGAGATGGCATTTCTTCTCAGCCCACTCCTGACTCTCTGTAAGTGTCCCGAGTCCTCTGATGCTGATGTCCTGCTGGAGGCATGTGAAAATTGTGCAACCCAGGCACCAGCAGCCTATCTCAGTACTGCTTCTCATGCTAAAGCTGCTGTAACTCTGAACTAGATGTTCCTGCATTGCTCTAGACTGTAGGTCTTGATCTAGTCAGTATCTCAAAGCTTGGGTCTCACACGAAAAGCCACCAGGATCAAGATTTCTTAAAAATGTAATATGCTGTCTTTAATCCAGGACCTTTCTTCATCTGTTATAAATTTAAGTTAATTTACACAACCCATCAAATATGTAGAAAGTCATCTTTCGAACAACTGCACTATTGGCTTTTGAGCAGACGTTCAAACCCAAGATTTCTCCACCCTAGCAATCTGATGTAATTCTGAGGCAACTGGATATTCTGGGGTGAAGCTGATTCAGCTGCTTCCTGTAGAGCCGCCCCACTTTACATTCAGCATTGCTAAGGTGAGAGAAAGTAGAAGGGTCGTCCCAGAATCAGGTCAGGTTAGGCGCATGGATCCAAACTGCTTTGGTGGACTCTTCAGGGTAGACTAGAAAGTCCAAAAGGCCATAACTGCATTTCCTCCTTTTTTTGAAACCATCGAACAGAAGCTCTTCTGCTCCTATCACACCCCAGTGGGTTTCTCTCATTTGCTTTTTTGCCTTCTAAATTTGCTTCTGATTATGCAGCTCAGTGGCAAGAAAATACACTAGTGAAAATTAGTTTTTCTGCTTTAAGTTACATTTATAAACACACTAATGATAGCTCACATAGAACTGCTGCCTCTCTTATAAAAGAAGCATTTTGAAAGGGAAGATGTATTTTGTCTTGTGTAAGATTCATCTGTGCTCAACCGTAAACCTCTTCAACACTGATGAATGCTTATTTATTAAATATTTTTTATTTAATAAATCCTTACTAAGATGTCTACATCTAAGTACATTCATAAGTCATAACTCTCTTTTGTAACACAGGTAGTAAATACAGCTTATCATTCAGTGGTCAAATTTGAAAACATCTTTTCCTGATGGATATAAAATTAATAGTAAAACTGGTGAGGGGTGCACTCGGCACATCCTGCTAGCTGAGTCAATTGAAACTGCACCTGTTCTTGGATGCAAGTCAAAACAAATGCAACCCATACACATTGTAAAGAAAAGGACTTGTATGCACTTTTTCCAATTAACATCTGCCTTTTGGCAAGTCATTAACCTATTTTCTCACAAAGAAACGGCTTCAATTGTATTATGCCTTCGAAGCGTGCAAAAGTCGCTGAGGGGACACTCTGACAAAAACAAACTGTTCCTGGATCCAGTGTGTACGTACACACTCATTGATTGTTTGCAGAAGACAGTCAACAATTTCTGATTTTTACAAGGCACACAAGGTAAACAGGCTACTTGAAACTATGTCCCTGGAAATACATTTTGATCCCAAGTCCTCTCAAGAGTGGTTTTGTCATGTGATATGGCAATGTGACAGTGTAATAAGATCTTTAAGAGGAAAAGAATGACTGTTAACCTTAAACACTGCACAGTACATTAATTTGAATAAAGATTATTTCTCAATCAAGTCTTCCCTCATGCCACAGTTATCCTGAAATGGCTAGAAGAAGCTATTCTACCACAATGTCTACCACAATCAGAATTTACAGAATTTAAGCCTGTAATAGAACGAAGCATTACCCTCTTACCAATGTGAAGGCAAGAAGAAACAATCACCCAAAGAGGGCAGTTTATAGGTACCTTTACCTCCAGGATTTTCTCAAAACCATAAGCTGATAAAAAGTGCGTTAACAGCAGTAAAAAGCAAATCATGAAGATCTGGACGTAATTTAGTAATGTTCTTTTTAAAAATCAAAAGACAACTTTCCCCAGAATAGTAAAACCATCTACAGTTTGAGTTGTTCAGATAGCATCCTTGATAATGGCATAAGCTAATGTCCTCATCAGATTTTACTCAAGTACTTGAAAACCTGTATGTCCTGATGAAAAGTAAATGTTATGTGCCATACAATCTATGCTGCAACATTTAGCTATTCACTGTCTGCCTCTGAAATAGAAATCAGGACCATAACTTATATGCCTAGGTTACACAAGCAGGGTAAGTTAGGAAGCTCTAAATGTGTTCTCAATGAAACTGCATATTGCAATCCAAAGTGAAAAGCTGAGAAATATATCTTCATTGCTTCACTCTTACATTTTATGTAATGGTCAAAATAAAAATACCATTAAAATTTACACATACACTTTGAGGGAATTACAAGTAGAATTCAAGAATTCATTAATAACTGGCAGCATTTCTTTCAATTTGGACGTGCCTTTCTGCTTTGTTTATAAATCTCCATGCACGTACACTGAGCTGCTAAACTAATTCATAACACTTGGAAACCTGAGGAATTTGAAGTTTTGCCTGTTTCTTCCTGCGACACTAGTAGGAGATAGTGCTTGTTCTGCTAGATTCTCTCCTTCCCTCACAAGTATCAGAGATCTACCAGAGTCACTATTTTCAGAGTCACTATCAGGGTCTATCAGAGTCACTTTTTTTTTTTGTTGTTTTTGCTTTACAACAGGCAATTGAGCCAGTTTTGCTTTTTAATTCAGTAGCTGGCCTGGATACTGTAAGTGGTCTTTCTTCAGCAGGATGACTTATTTACAGAGGGTTAACTTAGCCTGAGGAAAGCTTGATTGCATCAGGTACATGGTCTAACTTGTTTAGAGTAAGTATGGATTTTCAGTATTTCACTGCTTTCTGTAATATAGATATACCTTTCACAATCATTTAAAGATCTGTGCAATTATTTCTTCAAATACTCCAGGAGTGCAGCTAAGGTTGAACAGCATTCAGGTCTATAGAATCATAGCATCATTATGGTTGGAAGAGATGTTCAAGATTGTCAAGTTCAACCGTAAACATCTGTCTCTAACGGGTAATGCAAAAAGGCATCAGTCACTTGCCAGAGTGAAAACCTACTGGGAACAGTTCCAAGTAAATACTGGGAACATTTATTTCTGAAAAATTTAAGTAGCCTCTTCAACTGTTTTTACCGGAAATTTTTATATTTGATGGCTCTATTTAAAATTAAATGGACCAAGAGAATGAGATGATTAATCCATGAAAATTCCTTCTGAAAGGATATTGTACTAGGTAGGAGATGTATTTTAGGAGAGTGGGAACATCTTGAGGAAAATATCTCCCGCTTTTCTCTAACAATCACCTCTAATCATGCAAATATACTACATGCTATGCATGTTAAGGATTTCAAAATCATCAGACTATTTGATAGAATGACAAGAGCACACATGAACTTGGAAATATCCTCTTTCACCAGATTCACACACACAAAAAAAAAAAGGATTAAGTAATAAATACTTTAGATAAACATGCACTGAATAGGAAAAAGGATTAAGAGCTAAAGTAGAAAATTTCTGCACAAACTTTATTAACAAAAATAAAAAAAAAGCCAAATGATGTTGAAAGATAATCCTAAAGATCTCAATAAAATAAAAGAACCTGCAAATAATTAAAAGAAATGGAAGAAAATATTAAGAGGAAACAAGAAATAAGTATGAACTTTTATTGGTTACTTTTTTTTTAATCTTCTAAAGAATCCAAGAAAGGTCACAGAAGTATTTATAAATGCAAAAAGGAAAGCATGCTGGATATTAAAGACTGCATTTACATAACCATGCGTTATAACCAGTGGCATAATCAAAGGTCAGTCTATAAACCTTTGAATATACAAGACCATCATTTCACAAAAAATCTGTCACTAGGATGTTGCATGCAAATAGCTGCACCAAAAAAGTTTTAAGAAGAGGTGTTTTTTTTCCACAACAAACAGTGCTTGTTAGGAGAGAATCGAAAATATGTAGTGATTGCTGGCAAAATTCAGAGTTTACCAACCAACTAATGTCTGGACATGCAAAAATGATTATTATGAGGAAAATTAAAAATTACAAAAGAATTTATTGCTCATTGCTTTGGTTCCAAATGCAATAGTATTTGCACAGTGAGATTGTGTGCATAGGCTGAATTCAACTGACTTTATTGAGATTCAGTTTAGGAAATGGACTTTACCCATGCATGGTCAGTTGCAAGGTTATATTTAAGTGCTTGACATTTTAACTGTCTTATTTTTCAACATGCAAAATCTGAAGCTGCAGAAATGGAAGAAGATTAAATTTTGGCTGTGCATTTCTAAGATAAGTTCTGCAATTGCCATGTAAAAATAGTACGGAGACATAAAGAAGTAAAGATATTCTCTATTAAGGAAAATTTTACACCTTATATCTTTCTAAAAAAGTTTATCTTTATTAAAAATAGAAACAAAGTTCATCATACATTTCAAACCAAATCACAAAAGGTTTTTACTGTTTTATGGCTTAATTTATACAGCCCTTATTGATTTCTTAAGAGGCCATTCATAGCATACAAAGTCTGAGCACCTCTGAAAGTCTCTGGAGGACGAGAATCTCTTGTATTTATGATATGGACTTGATATTATTTTGTGTTTATTTTTCTCATTCATCCAAAGTCTGAAAGTAAATTTTGCTCCTCTAAATATGAAAAATGAATTTTAATGGATTACACTAAAAACAGAAATACAAAACAATAAACCAATCTGAAAGATGAATTCACGGATACAACTGTTATTTCAAAGTTTAAGTAAATACATTCTTATATTTGGAACTGAAAATTTTTACATTGAAACATCTCACAATTGCCACTGAAATATTAGAAGATGTGGATGTGTGTAGATGTGGCCACTTTTTTCATAAAATGTGTGTAAGAGACAGTGAAAACTTATGTCATTTGAGCAATTAGTAGTAATTGATTAAATTGCCTTAGCAAAAAGAGCATAATTTGTACAGCCCTTATCTGTTTTGAAAAGCCTGCATAGTGCACTTCATAATAATTACTCTTCATCTAAAATTGCATAGTTTGTTGCTTAGTTGTTTTTATAGATCTTAGGTTGAAATAACAGTCCTGCAATTTCCAACGGGACTGATTTTTATAAGTATTAATTTTGCTTGGGCTACCTTTTATTAAATATGTAACAGGACTACCTGTTTGCTACCAAAGTTTAAAATGTGTTAGGTATTTTTTCTTCACTTTTATTCAACTGTCTTGTTAAAATAATAAAAAAAAAATTTCTGATAGTTAAGTACAATGAGGCAACATTTATTGAGAACATATGAAACATATTAATCAGTAAAGGCCATTTCCATTTTTTATTCTCCCTGTCTTCCCTGAAGTAACAATTTTTGCTGATTTTCTAAGCATTCTTTCAATTTATCTTCAGTCAATGTGAGCCGTTGTTCCAGTATTGAAATAGTCTGCATGAAGAGGATAGTATCTTCAATTTGTTTTTATATGACTTGCACAGTATAATGAAAGCATGCAACACAGTAAATAAAAAATAATTGTTTTAACTAAACAAGACAAAAAATCTAAAATGACTATGTTGTAGCTATTCCACTATTTACTGCTATATTCAGTAACAATGGCTTTTTGTCTAAGGAAATTGTTTAAAGGTTTAAAATTATTTTCATGAAATATTCCCTCTAGGAGTGTGTGTGTATTATAATACACGTACATGTATACGTACATATATACGTACATGTAAATTATTCAGAAATGTGCAAAAGTTACAAGTATACTTCAATAGAAAAAGAGACATCACCAAATGATGTCTTCCAATAATCTAAAAGGTACTTTTCAAGGATACAAAAGAAAATGTTAGGGAAAAAAAACCCACAGTTGAAAGGTTATTCTCCAAGAGCTTACCCTCCTTTAAGAAAGGTAGGCTTCTAGATATAGGCTGACAATTTTGAATTAATGACTTTTGAATCCATACTTACCAAAGTTTATTTCTTGAGATAACATATATATAAATAAATATGTACATATATATATTGCAAAATAATGTAGAGAAAAAAAAATTAGCCACTCCCTTTTGTTTTCGTTTAATGTTAATATCTTACGGACTATAGTTGTAACTCAAAACATAAATTGGCTAAACCTGGATTATTAAAAAGAAGCACTAAGCATCTGCAAAGTGAACCAGAGTTACTCACCGAGCCTGATCTTTGCACTGTTTCACTGACACTGACAATTATTCTATTGCTTACCTGGATAAACCAATACCTTGGGCACTAGGTTTGGAAAAGGATTTAATGGTACATTGCCAATTTACCTTGTTCATCCCCTGCTAAAGCATGACTGTTCAACCTGGAATCTGATAATATCTAGTCAACAATTGACTTCTGATAAATAAATCTACATTTGATCCCTCTATTGAAAAGCACCAGCCTTTCTCCCCCAGAGTTAAAAATACACCAGTAATCTTTGACTGTGTAGCAAGAAGGATGCACTTCAAGGAATGCAATCTATTTAATATTTGCTGAACAGAAACAAAACAAAACAATCATTTTTCTATCTAATCATTGAAAATAACCCCATACACTTAAACACGCTGATCTCTTAATATAGTTTCCAGATTTGTTTTTCCATTGACAGCACTAACATCCTACGTGGTGAATGTTATCTGTTATCGCATACTTACTAGAGTTAAAACATCCAGCTGTTCCACTATGTGCTCCAAAGCATTACCCAGGGTTGGAGAGATGCCTCTTTGCTTCTCCATGTTACGCACAGCTGAATCGCTCTCAATCTCCGACTTCCTTTTGAGACTTGTAGCCGAGCCTGAAGCAGGGGGATACTGCGAATATTCATTGCTGACATCATCCTTGAATGTAAAAACACCATTTGAAAATCCAGTTCAACTTGTCTTCCTCTAATTGGAACCATGCAGAAAGATAGGTTTTTTTTTTAATGATGCAAAAAATCTATTTCCACATATATTAATGCAAACAACTCCCTTTAGATTTCTTTTACCAAGTCAAATTCATAATGCTTCAATTCATTCTCACCTAGGACAGAATTTAAGCTATAATGGATGAGGCAATAAGCATTCATGGGTACTGAGGAATCTCAGCAGTCTTTACAGTTCCAACATGAATATGTTCAGGTACACATGACTAAAATTACTCCTGCAGCTTAAATTAAAGCATGAATGAATACTTTGCCAAAATCAGAGTTTTTTTCAAAAGGATAGCTGTGTTCACAAAGGAGTTCATTCACAACATACGGATCACATCTTTCAAATCAGAGTAGATGATCGCAAATGTTCCTTCTGACATCAAAATATGAAACTTTTATTTAGTATGAAGTGATAGAAGATACCTGTCTTCTTTTTTAAGAAAACAAAACTAAATAGTTTTCAGTTATTTATTCAATTTCATTTCATTTTGAGAAGTCAATTCCTTCAGTGAACAAGAGAAAGAAACTACTGAAGACACGCAAAATGCAAAATTAAGGGAGAAATAATTTGGATGTATATAAACATTGCTTCAGGGTAAGTGAAAGAGTATGATCTTTCCCATCACTTCTGTTTTTATTTGTGCCTCCAAGTTCTTAATGGCACTGTTGAGTCAGTAAAGGTTGTATGATCACTAATTCACTTGATGGTCCTTCATAACTTTACCTTAGTAAGGGCTTGTTGAGATTTCTTTGAAAATTTCTCATAGCTTAAGATAGTATAAACTAAAGTAATCTGAAGCAATCATGTTTTATTATTTCTTTCTTAACAGTTGATGAAAGTGTCCATTAACTACAGAAAGAGGAAATTGTACAGTCTTATCTAATGTATATATAATATACAATATTTATAAAGTATCCAAAATATTTGTTGTAAAGATAAATAGATTTTCAAATGAAAGCTCTTGAAATCATTTTAAGTTGTTAAAAAATATGCTAAGGCTCTGATATGATATTAAAAAACTTAAAGTGCTAGGTAGAATTAGTGGAAAATATTTTTAAGATTGCCTATGGATGTTGATGTATCATCAACATCGGAGAGTTTTAGAAACAGTTTAGGCAACTTTTTGTCGGGAATGATTTATGATTTATGTATCACTCATATATATTTTTTATATATATATATAATATATATATATATATATGTGTGTATATATATATGTAAAATATAATCATCCCCTGCCTTTGAAATTACCAGACAGTATCAGATAGTGATGGGTGAAATAGTATTGTAGCATCACAATGTCAAATACATGTAATACTAAATCAAACCAATATTTACAGGATCTGATAACTGCTGCAGTATCCACAATATGACTGGATCTTGTTCAGTGCCATCCTGCACAGTTCTGGCAATGCACTCTGTCTCTGAACTCACAGAGTTGATAATTCAGAAACTTTCCTAGTGTTAGGGCTGTGTTACATGCATTTAATTCATTGGTAATGGTAAGGACTGAGCAAGAGGCAAGTTTTGTCCACCATTTACCAGGCAGAGTTCTTCTTTTTCCCTAGTGAAACACTAAGAAGAAGAGCAAAGGGAAAAACTACCAAACACACAGTTGATGGAAGACTGTAGGTCTAGAGAGGGAAATCTCTGAACACAGAGCTTATGTTGGGGTAAAAGGGTTTTGTATCTTAGGAAGATGAGGATGAAGAAGTGAGACCCATCAAGTGCAGAACATGGGGTTTGTCACAATAGTGGCGGATATTCACACGTACTTTGCAGACCTTCACTCATAATTCTACAAAACTATATAGAATGCTTCTGAAGGTTTAATAATACTATAGTATCTGGCAATACTACTTGCATTAACCTCATTGTTTTGAAAGAATCCGGTTGGTGGACTCTAAGATGTTTCCAGTTTTCTTCCAGACCTCTTTTTCTGTGCCTGGTGACTGATTTACACAAATAACATAAGCATCTCATTGCTCAAGGTCTGACCTAACTCATACTGAAACCTACCAGTGAATTGTGGAAATGGAGAAGCAAGTCAAAAACAGAGTGCTAGACACTGAACTACAGATTTCATCTAATGTTAAGTACCCAGAGCTGTTCTTCAGAATATCCTAATGGTTAATATATTTCCTCAGGAGCACAGAGAATTGACCTTCTCAGTCTAAGGTTATTTAAACTCACAGTCCATGGCACAGTTCTTTCTCAGCTAGTCTATTACCTATTAAGGGTGAGAAACCGTGGAGAAAAAGGTCTCCTCAGCCAAGCTGTAAGTTTGGTCCTTGGCCAAAATTCTCTCTCAATCAATGGCTAGGCTACTCTGTCAGAAGTGGGTGACTTCTGTTCCCATGAGTATTTCCACATTTTATTTTATATAATTAATGGATAAAATTCATAAAAAGTCCTTAGAAGCAAGGATTGGAACCTCCACTCCTAACTACCAAGTCTAAAATAAATTTCCTATTTAACTGTACTTTGCTTTAGCTCTTTACTTTACAGTGTTAAAAGTCCACAAGAGAACGTGCTTTGTGTATCTCAGATCCTGGCTTACAATGCATCCCATATATTTCTAGATGCACAAAGTATACAGAAGTATTGCAGCTTAACACTGTTAGAATATTCTCTTTTCAAACTTAGGTATGTTAGTTACACTTCATTCATATCGTAGAATTGCTCAGACTCACTCATCAAGTTATACTTGAGATCTTTAGAAAACAATTAATTAAATGAGGCTTTTTGACCTTCTTACTAGATCATAAAATGGAGTGCAGAAGTGGCTACCCAAATCCTCCATTTTATCTGTAAGCTTTCACTGCTTGCCCGGTAGCTTCCAAATCTCAACCACTATTAGCTAAATTTGAGAGAGGCAGTGGGATCACTGATTAAGCTGCAGAAAAAGTCAAGGGAGTTGAAGGCAGGGTAGATGCGACACACATGCCAAGTGAAAGACAGGTAGAGCATTATATACTCTGCATGGCAGCAGAGCAGCAGTCCAGTGCCATTCACATGCCTTATGCAATGCAGGAGGTTGATAAGAGTTAAAGCATCACTGAAAAATCACCAATTCGGACAAGAACAATTTGTTTGCATTGTGATTTCCTAACAAAATGAAGCTTATGTAATCAATTCTTTTTTCACACTTGCAGGTGTTCTCCTAAAATTTTGGCACCGGTTGCTGATTTTCATCAAATCTGATGGAGAAGTATGGGTCGCAGAAGTGATTAAGTTCCTTAAAGTTTCAAGGGAAAAAAAACAAAAAACAAAAAACCATGCCAGACACATTAGAAGTAAATGTTGCTGTACAAGTTCACGGCTTAGTAGCTCAGTGAGGAATAAAGCTGTGAACTCCAGAAGTGCAAGAAAGGCTTATGGGAGCCCTTATCTTCTCAGAGTATTCTTAGGTAGTATTAATAAAAGCAGAGAAAATAAAACTATCTCAGTTTGTCTAGAGCTCACAGACACTTTGAGAAGTAAATTCATCTCTTCCTGCTGTTTGAACAATAAAATTAATTAGCTAATACGGCCATACCAGATGTAACTGTATTTAAACCAATGGATATTTTTAGGTCCAGAAGAGGAAAACAATCTGACATTATTAGACATCAACAAGATTTTCTAAAATCAGTTCTCCTTTAAAGTAGATGTTTCTCAGTTTCTATTGCAACAAGCCAGCTGCATATAGACTGAAAAGACTTAAGTTGAAACTCCCACAAACTGATTACAGATTTTGCTATTAAAACCAAACTAAATGGGTCCTTCTAACCCGGAAGGCAGTCAAATTGAGCACATAAACAAAATAATAAGCTAGATAAAAAATCTCCCCAAACACCTTTTCACATATTAAAACTGTGAAGTGATCCAAAATCCAATGTATCAGAAAAATGGGCTCAGAAAAATGCTTTATAGTTCAGTAAATTGACACCAACATTGCCAATTCAGTATATTAGAAAAGTCTCCTACTAATGGATTAAGCAGGTAATTGTGATTCTTCTGTTATGTACTCAAAGATATATAGGGATGATGCGATACAGGAGGGTTAACATAAATAAAGCAGGGATCTCAATATTTCTCAAGCCTGAAAGGATCGAATATAGCTTAAAAAAAAAAATTAAATTTTCAACATTAATAAGAGGTAAATGACACAAAACAGTTTCCAGCTTAAGTTATGCCCATATGATTGTACATTTAGGTATGAAAAGCTTTTTAAATATAAACCTGATACCTCATACTTAATGTCTTATAACATTCAAAATCTCTGTAAATATCCAGAATGTGATAAAAGCAACAATCTGCATTAGCTCAGTGAAAGGACTCCAACTGCTGAAATCTAATGCAACATTCACATACCCAGAACTTGCTATTAAAGGAGTGACACTAATCTAAATAGACATCCTTTAGTTTTGGTTACCTATCAGTTTATGCCCATCACTGTCATTCAACATTAAATACTGTTTTATAAGAATATTTTTTAAAGGAACTCTTTCTACCTAATGGTCTCTTACAGAAGTCATTTAATGAAGGAGTTGTTCCCTTTCCTTCAAACTAGCCCCTTTCTGAAGCAATCTAAATATTACCAGTGCATAAACTATTTTATTTATTGCCATCAATGTAGTAAAAAAAGCTTCATAGTTCAAAATCCAAACTCTCTGTAAGACTTCAATGCTATAGCTTATTTTGAGAGAATAACTTTGAATACGGCAATCAATTTTAAATTGTTACTTCTGAGCGAAGCTAAAAAGAAAATTAAATGTGTACTGTGTTTCCATTCATAGACCTTTAGTAATAAAATAAACTCACATTTGGGCAACTTCATGTCAGCTACAAATAAGGAGGAAAAGGAACAGATTTAATTAATCAATAGGAAGTTATTACCATGACATTACCAAGCGGATGTTCAGTAGAAAATTAAATTTAGCCCATAAATGATGTCATAAACAGAAAAATATAATTGCTCATTTTTGTTTTCTGTCAAGCAAAATAGCCAAAACTCTGTGGGTGGTACTTAATGAATCTGTGGAAAATGCTTACACATAACCTTGTCACCCCTCCATATTACCAAGTGTTTTCCCATGAAACTTTTTTGGATGCAGCAGACAAAAAAAGAAAAAAAAACCCTGAACACCAGTATCCCTTCATCTCATGATCTACAAGGATAGAAACTGGGTAAATGCACCCATATATAAAAATGTTTGAGCAGTTTTATTTATAAAGAAAATTATCCAAAGTATAAAAAAAAAAGAAAAAAGAAAGAAAAAATCCAAGTCTATCATTCAGCTGAAAGTCTTTAGTCCTCAATCTTCTAAGAGCTTTGAATTCAGAAAATATATGCAACAGTTTCCAAATGAATACCCTAATGATCTTATAATTAAGATGGGCTTAATGACAAAGTGACATTGGTAAGCTTCCTAATGAATCACAAAAATTGGCATGGCCTGCTTTTTAAAAATAATCCTTTAAATTTTGAACACATGGAACATTTGACTGCTAATAGTAAAATATTGCTGATACTGTGATTAAAACAACTCCAAACAATTAGTCATAAATAGGACATTGAGAACAAACAGACCGAAGAGCAAAGGCACAACACTGTATTCTCCCATCCACCAAATCTTAATTTCCTATTTTGCATTTAAGCAATAAAATAAACTATGTAGCTTATCTAAAAAAGAGTTCTGCCAGGCATGGTAGAACTTTTAGCACAACTTTTTCAGAACAGCAGAGAATGCAGAATTTCACATTTAATTTAAATTCTTGCACGGCTTCTTAGTCATCTTAAACTTCTCCAGTTCTTAAAAGAATCTCCAAGTTAAAACCAAACCTTTCAACTGAAAGCACTATATGTAAGAGCATTTCTTTCAGTCTGTCAAGGAAATTTTTGTTTTCCTTCTCTCCAGCACAGGTATTGTCACTGAAAGTTGTACATACTTTAATTTAGAACCCAACCATGAGCGGGCTACCGGAACACGAATTCCCAGTCAAAAAAACAAGCATTTTTTTTCCCTTAGCAAAACACACATTTTCACCTAAAAGAGCACACCGTTTTCTTGCTCTTGCAAAAAAGAAATTCAGCCTGATGCTAGCAAGATTTATAAAAGTCATGAAGCTAACAGAGAACAATAAAAAATGGTTGCTAAATTGTGGTTAAAAATGTCAATACAAAGTTAACTGAAGTCCTGATGCTACAGCTATGACTAATTAATCAACTGCATGTATTTTCTACTAAGATTACAGATATATTAAATGTATTAAATATTAAATGTGGAATGGCATAAAATAGTAAACTCTTCTATTCATAGAAATATCTGAAAATATTCTGAAGAGTTTGTTTTATGTAAAGAAATCATATGGCATTTTATAAGGGTTCTTTCAAATATACATTGAGTAGCTGACTGTGTTGTCTTGCTATCTTTTTTTTTTTCCCCAGAGTTTTATTTGTGATTATTAATGATGGTCTGAGAAAACACAGAAACAATACACATCTAAATGCACTGGGTATCATGTAATTTCCCACATACAGAAGCAAGGATACAATAAAACTTTGTATGCATCTTAATGAGATGGAAAAACAAAAATAATCTGTTTTCTGAAATGCATACAAAAATGATTAAAATCCACCACAAAAATAACTCTTAAAAGTCCACAAATATTTGAGTATGTAAACTTAGTAATAAATAACCTGTTTCTACAAGATTTTTCTCAACTCTTAAATTACCAGCAATATTAAAGCTTTATTTAAAAACACAAAAAGCTGGCTTTTTTTTTGACTTTGCTCATTTTATGCTGTGATGATAATTTGTTTATAGCTAATATCAATAGTTCCCTGCACTGTCACAGTCTGATCCTCTAGAGGGATCCACAGAAGTGAATAGCTGTGCTGTTTCCATTGGATTTGTGTATATTTAGGCAGTACATTGGCACAATCAGTGTCTGAATTAGCATTTTCTGTTGTTTAATGCAATTTTATTTAGTGCTTATCTTGCTTTTTAAACTCAGTTAGGATAAAGTTAATGCTTTAAAATGAAATACAAAGAGTAAACACAGTAGCTATGAAGTTTGCAATGAAAAAAAAAAAGAACCCAAACTCTCAAACATATTCTGAGCAATCCACCAAGTGGAATTAGATAAAATTGATAAAAATGAACTTTTTCTCCTCACAAAGCAAGCCATACTATTAAAAAAAAACAACCAAACAAAAAAAATCCACAAAAACACAGGCAAACAAACAAATGGACACCCTGCATAAACTAACTTTTTACAGAGACAGAAATCATTACAGGCTCAATTTCCAAAGGTGAGAAATTCCCTGCCAGGAAGTCAATTCTAAATATAACAGCTCAGGAAGACCATATTCAAACACTTTCATAAATTATAAAAATACTTATGCACAGACACTAAAAATAACGGTATGCACCATGTACCCTATGGCAGAAAGGTAAGGGATCTTCAGTATATCTGGAAATAGCTCCAGCAGGAAGCTCTGTAAAACTGAGAAGGACAGATAACATGAAACCATAGAAACATTCCCACTATTCACCATCACAAAATAAAATAATCTATTTTAATTTAAATAAATTACTCTGGACTGCATGTGAGCACACATACCAGAGAACATCTTACACCTAAAATTAATCCTGAATTTTCAAATAGTGACTTTTTTTTAAACCTGTATAGAGTTCTATTAAAAATATATTAAATACTCTGCTTGCAGAATTTGCTATCCCCATTAGAGCAGAGAAAGGTTGAAAAAGGGCAGGAGAATTACTTGTACCACAAACTGGCAACATAATGAAATAGATACTGGGGGTGAAGTAATGAAATCAGCTGAACAACCGTATGGCCAGGACTTCCTTTCTAATACTATAAATAGCACAGTCTGCTACACTGGACATTACAAATCTGAAATAAATCTAAAGAAAAAAATTGGACTCTTTCACGTAGCATCAAGCTGGAAAGGCTCTGGGCAAATTCCCTTTGTGCAGGTTAGCAGATTGTGGAGGGCATCAAGTAGATGGACAGAAGGGGCCAGCTTCACCTGACAGTGGGGTAGACGAAAGGGCCATTCAGTCAGGTTTGGGGTACCTGAAGTAGAAAGAAAAGTTGTAGACTGTGATGAGGGAGAAAAGAAGAGGGAGAGCGGAGCTAGACAGTACATTTCATCATCCTGTGTGAGAAGGAAACAGTGCTATAAACCACTCCTGCTTTGCCCTCACGCACACACGCAGGGAGGCAAGCGTGAGAGTTGGCAGGTATGTGAGCACGAGCACAGGATGCTCATCTGGAGCACTGCAACTCAGAGCAGGAGGGCTGTGCTTCTATGCTGCCTACTCATGGTTTCTGTCTTCTTCCCACCACTTACAAAACTAACTGAAAGTGTCTCCTCTAATCCAATAGCTAGCTATTAATCTAGTTGCATTTTACAAAGAAACAATGCCTGGTAGCGGTATGATTTATTGTGCAAAGTCAGAAAAATATATAAGTGCTAGCACTTCATTTACCTTAAAATAGTTGGCAAAGTCACCTGTTATATTCACTGGTATTGTTCAAAAGAAGAATAAGAAAAAAAAATATTGCTTAACAAACCCAAGCAAAGGAATTTCTCCACTTGAAGGAGTATTTACTTCCAGGAGCATCACATTAAAAGCACTTTCTCAAGTTCAAATTTTCAAACTGAATCATATACCGTGAATCACAATATATACTTATATAATGTCCTTATACTTAATCTTTAGGGCAAAACAATTTTTAATGAAGTTATACTGCATTTAAATAAGACGAGCTAAGGGAACACATATCTGTCTTAAATGCTGCATCTCAGTAAGAACAAACATATAAAAAATATTAAAAAGGGAAACCTGAAAGATTCTCCCAGGACAAAAAAAAAAAAAAATGCTTGAAGGACATGGGCAACATCCTCCTAACTGAGGATGTGTAAACAAGTGAGGAACTGAGGAAATCTGCAGTCTCTGTGCTCCCTAGTCAATAGGCAGGGAGCTTGATGCTTCCCAAGAAGGGTTGGGAGGCTGCTGTAGCAGCATTATAGAGCACAGTCTATAATGCAGAGCCTCTCCTCCTATGCATCGTCAAGTGCTATAGCAGAGCTGCCAGTGCAGAAGTGCATAATGATATTAAATCTTTGTTGCCACATCTTATAATCTATATATAATAAATATATATAAAGTGTATATATACACACACAGCCTTCTTTCAAGGAAATATATTAAATCAACAGAAGCTCGTTCCTGTTGGTACATTTGCATCCATGTCAATGGCTTTTGCCAGCATAAGCACTGTCAGTGATACAGCGTGAAATATTTTTTTGTGCTGCTTCATACCAGGAAAACTCATGCCAACAACACTTATTGCATAGGCAGCCTAAGTTGCATCCCATCAGCAGGTGCTAGGAGGTGCAGAGCATTCACACAGAAAGACTTCGCTGGAAAGTCTCCTTCTGTATGAGTTCTGTCTTCAATTCCCTTCAAAGTAGAGGTTGCAGGAGGGTATTCCAATGCTGTAATTCTAAATGGAATGGAATTTTAATATCCATGAGCAAACAATGTCCTCCAATTCAAATTATTTACAAGAAAATGACAGAGAGTAAAAGCATTAGGAACTAAGTTAACAGTCTAGGACATGAGAGTTCAAAGAGAAGTCCAACGGTGCCAGCAAATTGCTTGTAGACTTTGCCAAAGAACCAGATGCTACTATTAGAAGAGGGGGGGGGGGGAAATGTAGCATTTCACAGCTTGGAATTTCAAACTCCCTAACATGGCCAGGAAAATAATATTGTACTATGAAAGCATGGTATAACATTCTTCAGTATTTCACTGAGGTTGTTATTAATAAAATGTTAAATTTATAAAGGATGATGACGGAAGATTTGTGGAAGTTATTTGCAATTTAACAATGATAGAACAGGAAACACTCATAAGGATAAAATGAAGTTTCAAGATGTTACTTGAAAAGTCAAATTTATATGCATATATCAGATTTCATTTAATAACTGGAGGAAGAACCAAAAGTCCAAACTGATCTACTTCAGCATTCATAATGCACAGAGCTCTTGGACATACTATCCAGTTTATCTGGGTAAATACAATACTTAGTGCCACTGAGCTGAGCTCAAAGTTGAGATTTTAAAAAATTACTTATTCATCACTAACATAAATTTGTTCTTACCTGAGGAAGCTGAACTCTACAATTTACTGTAACGGGAATAAAATTAGGCAACTGAAGAAAGTTTTTTGAGAATTGCATAAAAATATCCCAAAAATGTAAATTTGGAGCGGTCTAACATGCTTGTTATGGTCTTGAATTTATTTTAATTAGTATTCTGTTACAAACTTCTGTCAAAAAACACATATTACTCACACAGTACCAATTAAAATGTTTAAATGTCTTGGTACATTAGATTGTTAAGTAGATTCTGCTTGGTTGTATTAAAAACAAGGAATTTAAGGACAAAAAAAATATTGCTAGAACAGTAAAACTGCTAATAATAGCTTTATTTTGAAATGCTTCATAATTTTATCCCACTTTTGTGCTGTGACAGTTGGAACTTGAAGAAAAGCAAAATAACCACCTTACTGCTACCGGAATATGTTTTGTAGTTTTAGCTGTTCATTAAAGACCAGAATTCAATTAAAAATCTCACTGTGATGACCCAGGGAAGTGGGTTTTATTGCTTAAGGAATTCATTAATTACAAGACTTTAAAGATCTTCTCATTTCTTTTCACTTGCTGTCAAATGACATTTTAGTCATTTTCTTTTTCCTATCTGATGTGACAAGAATTAACAAACAATGGGAGGTGACTAATTGTACACATGTGATAAATGGCAACACTGCTCTGACCTGAATTTGGGGGAGTGGAGGGAGGAAGGGGATTCTGGCAGACTGAATGAATTGCAATTCCTTTTTTTTTTTTTTTTTTTTTTTTTTTTTTTTTTTTTTTTTTTTTTTTTTTTTTTTTTTTTTTTTAAATTTCATGGGACTATAGAAGTATTAGAGTTCTCCCTTACTCACTGAAACCACTTCTCAGGTAAAAGATTGTCTACACCTTTCTTAGTGAATAATCTCTTATTTTGGAACTGACAACATCTGACATGCTGAGAAATCACTGTTTATTTTTAAGTCTTTTAAATTTAAAGAAGCCTGCATACAAATATTTCGAGAGTAGATAAAATGTCGTTTGAAGGGATTACGTTCTAACCAAGTAAAAACACAGGACTCCTATCTCAGCTGATGTCCTTAATGTCACAATGGTCATATCTGCTATCCTAATGACTTTTGTTAAACTAAATAAGGATAAATTATTCCTCAAAATAACAGAAGTAGACAGCTAACATTTAGGTGTTTGTTCTTTACTTCTACAAGCGATCCTGGAAGAAAGCCAAAATACAGAATTCTGGGCTGATAAAAAGGGTGGAGAAGGAAACTAATGACTGTGTGGTATTGTCATACAGATTAAGATCCTGATTCACATTTCTAATGATGTGGCATGTCTAGCCTGACTTATTTGCACCAACCTAAAAGGGAAAAAAAAACCTCACCACCACCAAGAAACTAGTACAAACTGCTGCCTCTGTCGCCAGCAAGACTTTCTCGAGGCTGACACAGCTCAAGGAAGCTCTGCCTCGTCATTCCTAGAGCAGCCTTTTGCTGCAGCGCGGCAGCAGGGCAGCAGCAGATGCTGAATACAGCGCATGAGAAGCAGTCTAGTCAGGTGGCCTTGGAAATTCACAAGTTGGTGCTCTAAATCCCATCGCTCTCACACACTATTACACTTAATATGGGAAAAAACTCCATTTACTGAAACCTGAAAGGAAGGAGTTCTGAAGAAAAGGTTCAATGTGGATTGGGATAACTCTCATTTAATATAAGATTGACATCCAGATCAGAACTATCACAATTTAAAACAGTATCAATGTCAACTGTTATTACCTCGATCTACACGATTCATTATATTCCTGTATGAATGCTGTATCCTGACACAAAAATTTACCTACAACAATTACTACCTCTTAACAGAAAGGAACATCTTTTCAACACAGCTAATTAACTGGCAGCCAGAAGAAGAACACCAGTACATTCCACAAGTAGAACTGAAAGCCAAAATACATCTAAAGCTCAAAACTGAAGAACTGAAGAACAGAAGAACATAGCCTGCTTACATCATGATATAGCAATAGACTACTGCATGTCTACTCTAGAAATTTGGTCTTATTAGACCAGGTCAAAGAAAAATCAGAAATTTCTATTCTATTCATATTTGTTATTTATTTACAATACAGTTCTCATCCTTTACCATGGAAGCAAAGGAAAATTTGTTAAGAATTGCCATGGATTCCACTAAAAGTCTTCCTGCTTTGTAAAGAAAGGCACTTTGCAAAGAGAGGCACTGCAGCCTCTCCTTGCTTTAGTTTTATTAACTATAAAGAAAGTCAACATGAAACACCCTTCTTTTCCCCTAGTAACATGATCTGTTATGACTTATGAAAGGTGAATTATTTTGGTATTTTAATATCAACAGAAGCAGCCTGAAAGATGCAAAAATAGATGAAATTTTATGTTCATGCCATGTACAAAAGACACATAATTTCCCATATTCTAATGAAAACACAAAGTGACACCGGTGCTCCTTGTCATCAGTGTGCTTGCACCTTAGGGAAAATAATTTCTAATAATAACAAAAGACAATATAAACACATGGCTTCTTTTGACATCCACCAAGTTACATGCACAGCATTTATATCTGAGATACTCTTCTCAAAACAGTAGTCCAGAATCTGAAACTTCTCTGTGTTCCCTTGTGCTTGCAGCACATGGCACTTTTCTTTGAAAGTCCTGCACATTTCTCTAGACATTTTGGTTCTATGGATTATAGTAAAATTATGAATATAATTGCACTGATTTTTTTAAATAAAGCTCAGAGTGAGATCTATGTGCTAAGGTGACTATAAAGACATCAACATACATATAAAGGTGCCAATAATAATTAAATATGTCACTAAACTACGGCTAATGAAACACCACATTAAATACTGTCTGCTAGGTGATAGTTAAACAATGTAAAATCAGCCATGCTGGAAGGCACATAAACAGGAGTACCACACTGTTACTTTTCCTTTATGGTTTTTCATTTGATTAATACTGTGCGCTTGCTGCTGACAGAAGAGCTAAGCAATGAAGAAGCTGATGTGTAATCAGTTATATGGTATCAGTTATTACACAAAGGGGTCTAGTCAGGATGTGGAATATGGAAGTAAATATACCCCCACTGTGTTGCACTCTATACTTTAATAGATGTTAAAATAACAATAAAAATGAATGCAAAGTCCCAGCAGTTGGCACTGTAATTCCAGATCAACAGCTGGCATTCCAGGCCTAAGTGCCACATTCCATCTTAGGGATTTACAGCCCTCACAGACAAAACTTATTGTTGCTTTTACAATTTAAAAAGGGTAGAATGATATAAATCACCATAACTTAGAAGTGATGACACTGCTCATCAGGATAACTGAAAGCACCAGCAAAACTGCACAAGCATTAGAATAGAGGGACAATAAAAATAGGACATTTTAGCACACTTTCCCAAGGAAAGGATGCTCAGACCATCATTTCTGTTTGCCTGCCCCAAAAACTCATTTGTAAGTTTTAAACTTGTTGCAGATTTAAAACAGCCTGACAATGAACTAGACAGAAAGAGCTAATTTTATACAAGTTACTTGAGAATAGATGTCTGGTCAAAAGAGAGAAATCTGTAAGTACTAGCACTATGACATTATTAGACACTAAAGAATGCATTCAAGAGAAAGGACTTATAAAATACCTCAAAACAAATGAAAAGCTACAAATAAAACCTTATGATCAACCATGAAACATAAACTCATAGTAAGACAGGCTTCTTTATTTTTGATTTTCAAGGATTATTGTATTTTATATTAAGCAGAGGAAACCCTAGCAATAGCACATATATAACCTAGAGATGCTGAGTGGTGCAGAAAAAAATGAATCTACTGTTTAGGAAGGTAATGAATCCTAATTGCATCTGTGGAAACATACTTTCCAATCCAAACATAACAACAACAAAAAGATTGTTAAACAACTTATACTACATGTAAACACTTTTTAAACCTAGGATTACACAGTTCATATCCCATACTTTTGAACTAACTGAACTAGTAAGTCAGTGATGTGGATATATCCGAGAATAACAGAGAAATACCAGAAGAGTGGGGAAGCCAACATTCCATCAATATTTAGAAAGGATAAACAGGATAACTGTGTCATCATAGGTCACAGTAGCCTTGAGAATGATGTCAGGGACAAATACGGAAAAGTTGGTCTAGGACATAAGTAGCAAAGATTTAAGGCATAACCAGAAGAGGATCAACATAGTTTAAAAATAAAAAAATTAAAAAATAAAAAAAAGGTCCTAAAAAGGTCCTGACAAACTCAAGACCTCTCTGATGAAATTCTTAGACAAACTGTAATTAATAAAAATATGAATGCTTTTTAATCCATAACATCTATGCCACACTTTTAATCAACATATCTTGAGCTCTAATGCAGTATAAAGTCCATTATCTGGTTAGTGCTTCTTCAAAAATTGTTTAAGTATAGAGTTACTACAGAACTATGATATTTTCAGTAATTCCAATGAAAGCAGTTCTTGCTTCAGTTTTACATAAAACGAAGCAGTAGTGTGTAAGAAAGCCAGAAACAGGTCTTGATAAAGCTTACGCATGACATGAAAAGAGAGATAAGAAAAACTATTACATAGAATAGTCAGGATTCCTTGGTAATCCAGCTTCATTCAAATCCAATCCAAAATCAAAAGGCAGCATCACATACACAGGTACAATCTCAGAAATGAAAGTATCACAGAATTATATACTAGAAAGCAGAGGTTCTGCACAGATTTACAGTGTCATGACATATCTGATGGAATAATGCAACTTTAATGTGATAAGGGTATCGAGCGAAGAATATAGCTGTTTATTCATAGTTATAAGTAACTGTTAGTATTGAGTAGGAGATAGTATTGCACTGTTACACTACATTGACAAAAATGCACTCACACTTTCAAAGAGATGGGTAAGAAATTGGAAAAAGGTATAGCAAGTACTTATAAGAATGGACCATGATTTGGAAGAGTAATTCTTTCAATAAGAAATTTTCTCTTTAATCTACTCTTAGATAAATCAGCGTCAAAAGTTATTAATGCTTGTCAACCTCTATGTCAATAAAAGCGTGGCTTCCTGTAAAGTAAAAATATTTCTGCAGTCAACTCAGGGTTGTATTGCAACACCTGCTCTTCATATACCTCATCTGTAGCTTTGAAGTGACAACTTCAAGACTGCAACTGCACTCTCTACACAGTACAAATATATTATTAAAATATTAATATTTAACATCTATAAGTGTATATGTGTATATATATGACATATATAGACAAACTCTTCAGAACAGTGAAGCACCTTCCACTTACGCCACCCCAAAGACAGTCTCAACATATTTTAAAATACCGCTTATTGCAAAATGCATAAACAGCAAAGAAAGCATGGTGTGTAACCTGCAATATCTTTCAGAAGAATACCCTAGTCATGAGTTACAGGCTTTCCCACTTGCTTTCCTCTGATACCATACACATTCAACTTTGCTTCACAGTGCTTCAAAATTCCAGCACGAAGGATGAAGCAGCTCCCCTTTAAACTGTCTCAGTTATCTGTTCATTGGGTTACAGCCATGTAGATGGACGACAGCAAGCTGAATTCTCTTACGCTGGAAAAGGAGAACTTAATCTAAGACTGCCTGAACAGCAGGAACCCATTACTAGTACCTCCATCAGTCCTATCTTTCCAAGGATGGCATCTCATGAAAAACAAAGTCCTATTTGTGCATTATATATGTCACACCCACACAATCACTTGAAGCACAATCACTTCAGATGGCTTTTCTGGACAGGAAGGACATGCTTCAATGGACACTGGAAAACCTAACGCGTGCTACAGTTAGCACTAAGCTACTCTCCAAATGTTTTCCCTCCTATTTCCTTTGTGCTGGCAATCGTTGTTGAATGGCCAAGCACATCGGGGCATTGATTGGTATGAAATTAGCTCAGGGAAAAAAAAAAAAAAAAAAAGAAAACACAACAAAATCAGACCAAGAACTGCTAAGTTAAAATGACTACAGATTCAGATCTTTTAGCATTGTCTTGCCTAATTTTTGATCCCAAGTCTATTTTGGTGGAAGAATAAGAACCAAGATGTTTTCAAACTTTTTACTATCTAATGAAGCTAATATCAAAACACATTTTTGCCCCTAGTGCTGATTTTTTTATTGAATTCTCAGCCTCTCAATCCTGTTTTAAGGGACCTATGTCATTTTTGGATCCAGCTCAGTATTCCCATTATCTTGAGTGGAGAGAATACATCTCTTACAGCAAACTAGATAGTAATGCAACAAAGTTTGTAAAGAGAAAGATATTTTATTAGAACAACTGATAAATTTGGAAAACTCCCAAACAAGCTTTTAGGCAAAAGGCATCTTCTGGGTTTAGATATCACTGTAATCTAAGTCACAAACAGAATTTGCTAGCATTTGCTTCAGCATCACCATTTAGAAATATGAGAAGAGATTTAGATAGTATGAAGTACTTAGATATTTAGCATTTAGATAGTATATTCAGATTTATTTTTGCAATAAACTACTGTATTAATCATTTTGAATAAAAATGTTATATAGATATTTCATTTTATAATCAAAACTGCACTATGTAATTGTAAGCATGCACTCTCTGCATGTAAGTAGACACAGTAGTACTTAAGAACAGAGGATAAGTCAAGAGATATATTTCAGCCTTAACATCTTTTCTGGTATGTTTGATCTATGGCACAGTTACATCATCCAACTCAAGATAAACAAAAATAAAACCCTACAACCTTTTCTAAGGGACTCGCACATTCTGAGCTGATCCAAACACTTCCCTCACTCTCAGTCCCCCAGCATGTGCTCTCTCAGAACTACTAAAGTGCAGTGAATAGATTCAACACTTCTTTCCATGCAGTAGCACCAGTTAAAGCAGGTGTTTGCAGACGTACAGAACTGCTGAATGCTAACTTCATTAAGTTCCATTAAGCTAACTGACTGACTCACAAATGGCATTTTTAGATCAGTAGTAAATCACCTTCTAGGTCAGCAGGAAGCTCATTATGGACTGACAATCCAAGTGACAGAAACACTTTTCTGCAAGTGCTACAGTAGTAATTTCCTGTGTGAAAGGCTTGCTGCTGCTCTTGCATTCCTCAGGGGATGCTTCTTCTCAGAGGATGTTACTCTTCCCCAGGAAGAGGAAGGAAGCAGTTGTTATTGGATGTGTGGGCTGAGAGCTGTCGGGCATTTTCTGCATGCCTCAGAATCAGCTGTGAGATCTACGAATTCGGCTTCAATTCCCAGCCCAAGGGGGGCAGCAAGACGAGGTCAGCACATACAAGTGCAGTATCTCAGGAAGCTGGGAAAGAAATAATACCTGGAACTTCCATGACTTTGGTTCCCAGAAATGTGCTGACTTGCTAAAGGAACAATATAAGGAATGTTTTTTCAAGTTGATTCATGTCTTTAAGCATTGTACTCTTGCCATGAGTAAGGCTCTACGTGAAGCCACATGATAGTTCTCAAATTCATCTATACTTAGTCAGTTTGTCTTATCAATAATCCAGCAAGAGTCTGTTAACAAGTAATGTCACTATTGAGTGAAGGCAATGTAATTAAGCAAACTATCATGTGAGAAGACTATACACTAAAACCTAATCTTCTATAGTTTGGGGCTTTTTTTTTTCCACTAGGTCCTTCTTTCTGAATTCTTCATTTGCAGGTAGTCAGTACCTAGTCCAGTGTTAGGGAATGAGGTCCTTTCAATCAGTGGTCACCAGAAGAACATTCATAGTGTCACATGCATGAACACACACAGTGTCACCTGCCCTTTCTTTAGCAGAGACAGTAATTTTGGTTTTCTCACTCTGCCAACTGCTAATTTCCAAACTTGATATTAAAAAAAAATGAACTAGCAAGGGTTTATCAGAGAGATGATACAAAAAGACTAATAAACCTATCATCCCATCAGCTACATTTCCTCGGAAAAGCAGGCTAAAAATAGTAAAGGAAATATTATATTCTTGTACTCTCTAGTGGAAATTTGACTTTCTCTCAAGCTCCAATTCACTCAAAGAATATAATGAAGCCTATTAAGGAATAGCAAGACATGTATTATTACCTAATTATGTAGCAGCACAACACATTTCCTGTTCTTCTCTTGTAAACCAGCAGTTACATGCTGTGTTAGAATATCATCACTGAAAAACACAAAAGCCATTTGGATGGTACTCTTCTTTTATTACAAACATTGAGTTCATCTTCATGTATCTGATCTTTAAAATTAATCCTTATCTGATGCTAGTATTATTAGAAGATTTTTCTTGTGAGATTAACTAACCAAGTGATTTTAAGCATGCCTGCACTTCTATGAAGAACCAAAGTTTACAGATTCACTGTTGAAAATGCTTCATGCCAAATGCTTGAACCTTTTGCCACCTGTGACAGGAAAATAACTGTTTTGTTTGCTTATACCTTCACTTTATGTGAAAGGCAGCAGTTGGGCAAAGAAGGCAGCCTCTGCTGCCTCATGGTTGCTGCATATGGATTAGGGGCAGCCTTATGAGGGATGTTCCTTTCCTGAGAGCAAATGACAAGTTAGAGATAGGGGAGAACACAGCCTGCCCTTTCTCCCATGCACTGAACATATAGAGCAAGTGAGGACTAGGAGAAAAGCAGAAAGGGACACATCTGCCTTCCAGAGTGATGCAAACGATGCCTTGCACACAGAGAAATTTCTGTCTAGGTGCTGTCTCTCAAGATATTAAAAATTGCCTGTGTAAGAGTAAGACTGGTTGGAGGGAAGGTCTTACTTGCAAAGATGCAAGAGGCAGAACTTACTAATTATTTTTATTCTTTTACATGGAACACTCCTGAGTTCCCCCGTTTGCAGCATTCGTTATTCTACTCATGCTTTTACAAAACCTAACATTAGCAATTCAGAGTCTCTTTGACAGTTTTTGGCATGTCCATCTATGGAAAAGGTACAGACAGCTTCACCACAAGCTTCTGGAGAAGAAAGATCATAGAATCTAAGGTTGGAAGGGACCTCTAGAGGTCATCTAGTCCAACCCTCCTGCACACGCAGGGTCACCTAGAGCATGTGGCACGTGGTTGTGTCCAAGTGGGTTTTGAAGATCTCCAGAGAAGGAGACTCCACCAACTCTCTGGGCAGCCTGTTCCAGTGCTCTGTCACCCTCACTGTTAAGAAGTTCTTCCTCAAGTTCCTGTGGAACTTCACATTACTCTTCATATTACTCAGTAATCTCTTCACATTACTCAGTAATTTCATTCCATGTTTGGATCATGGGGTTTGTCATTTTTCTCCTATTACCATAGCCATTTAGAAAATAAATAGATCTACAGCTACGGAGGAAGTGACCTTTGTTATGCTAAGATTAGTGTTCTGCTACATAGTCCTAATATTAATTTTATACTCTGCAGTAGCACTTGCATTCTCTCTGGGAATGAGGAAGGCTGATGCAAGAGATACTGACTGCGAAGGCTAGAAACAGTCAGTTTTGAGCAAAGTTCTTATGCTATTTGGATCAATTTTGTGCAGAACTGTCTCATTGATGACTTAGTTTCGGATAAGAAGTAGGACACTTTTTGTCTCCCTTCTTAGAGGACGGAGATTCCAGTTTTTCAAAAGGGTAGCACCGGAACTTTCCTTAAGCAGAGAAGAATACGTAAATATTACACACTGATCAGAGTTTAAGTGAAAGGCTGGGTCTTCAAGGTCCAAAAAACTGTGATATCCATGAACTACAGAAACATGCTGTGCAGTTCTTCTTGTGCCGCTGGACTGACTGATAGAAGCAGTCAAGACAGCCACTGTGCACTGTGAAGTGCCAGGTGAATCTTACTCCACTGCAAGTGCCCTTCTGAATAGCACTGGGGCCCCAAAGGAGGTGATCTAGCTGTGTAATTCATATTTTTCCTGTCTTCCTCTTCCCCTCCCACTAACGTCATTCAAGGCAGATGGCATTTGTTTCCCTGTACGGCTGGAGCCAGGAAAGGATGGAAAACAGAATAAATATGAAATTGCATGGAAAGGAAGGGATGCACTTTTAAAACAATGTCCTTTTTATCATCCTCTCTTCTACAAAATTCTGGATTTGTGTTAAGCCACACAAGAAAGATTTTCATCCCAAGATCTCTTCAGAAGTTGTTTCCAGTGAGAGAGAAAAGTCATGTAGGCCTTCATGTAAGTACAGAAATGGAAGAACTAGATGCAAATTCTGCATTCATAACTGCTATCAAAATTTATAACACATGACGGAGTATTTTCTTTTTTTCTTTTTACTTTTTATTTTTGGATATACCCAAAATACAGAATGCAGTGATATCTGAGTCAAAAATACCTGAAATACATACTGTGGGGGCAACAACTACATCACAAATTGAGGATAAAAATGCTTGAACTTCACACAAATGCAGTACAAACCAGCTGACAGTGACTTACCTTGAGGCACATACACTATTATTTGCTCGTAAAAATCTTAAAATTGGGGTAAAAAGGAAAATATTCTACAAGGCAACTTTAAAACAAAAGATTATATTCCTTTTTTTCCAAAGATGGGGAAGATACAGATCTATTCCTTTTTTCCCCTTATCTTTACCCTTCTGATAATTAATGACTCAGCTTTACAGAAATCATACTGTACATGAATAAATATCTTTGCTTTCATTGTTTACTAGCACTGGAAGAGAAAAAACAGCCTATCTGTCATACCCAGTGCAGACTTTTTGACTTCACATTACAGTACACTGTTTTGCTGCCTTCAAATCCTGTTTACATGAGCAAGGTCAGGGGATGGAACACTGAAGAGCCTGTACAGTGATTTCCTGCCGCTGTGGGTAAAAACTACTGAGACATCATCAACTTTCCCTTGTTCTCAGCAGCTTATCAGGAACCAGAGGTTACCAGTGTACTGGCTTACAGACTCAAACAAGACAGGAGAAAAAATGGAGGAAAAAAAAACCCACAAAACATGCACACATCAAAATCTCACCATCCCTCCTCCCCTAAACTAAAAATCATAGGATGAACTTGGAGGAAACGGTCTCAAAGGGAGACAACTCTTCCAACTTTGTTTTTCAACAGCTCAGAAAACAAAGTATTATTAAGCTGCGTGGCACGTGGAAAAGAAGAGCTGAGAGAGAGGCCATATAATAATTTCAAAGTCTTCATTAAGATGGAAAGGAAAAAAGAGGAAGCTCAAAATATATATCAATGGGTAAGATTACATAAGTATAGTTAAATCTACCATAAAAGTACTTAATAATTATTTAGGGTGTTTTTGTTTTTGTTTTGGTTTGTTTTTTTTTTTTTTTTTTTTGGTCTTTCTCCAGGCAGATTGCTGTGAAAAATAGAGGACTAAGTACTTAACTACCTTGTACCTTAAACCATATTATTGCGTCCTGTTTAGGGCTTCTCTATACATTTTGACATTGTGCCGCAAGTGCAGTGAAGGGTCAACAAGATGTGAGGCAGCCACAGCATGTGTATTATGAGGACAAGCTGACAGAACCAGATTTACTCAGGCTAAAAAAAGGTCTCAGGGCAAATCTCACTTCTGTTTCAAATGTCTGACTGCAGAATATACAGAAGACTGAGCTGGACCATTGTGGTAAGATTGGGGCAATATGCAAGTTGGAACATAAGAAATTCCATTTGCATTTTGTGAAAAATATTTTTATCACAACATAGTCAAACATTAGAATAAGTGGCCTGGAGTTTGTGGAATCTCTGTTCTCACAGATATTCAAATGGACAAAGCCCTTCGCAACCTCATCCAAGTTGACGTTGCTTTAAGTATCAGGTTGGAAGAGATTCCTCCAAACCCCTTCCAACATACACTGCTCAATAATTTCAGTTAATAAAGCCGTACAGAAGAAACAGAAAAGAAAACCTCTTTGTTTTGTTCCAAGTCTTCCCAGAGGCAGTATTAATGTATTTTCTACGACCAGTATGAAAAGACACAGATTGAATAGCCTGAAGAGATTCTCAGTTGGTAGAACACAAAAAAAAGGAAAAGCCTGTCACAGAGGAGATAAAGCGAGGGAGGTTACAGAGCAGGGGGTGTCTTCCTCATATTTCCTGGAGTTGCTTGAGTTTTATAGGAATTAATCCAGTTACTGTCCAGAAGCTCGATAATCATTCAACATAATATTACAAGGTTTGACAAAGACTTTGAGAGATCTTTCAGTGAGCTTTTGGGAACTCAACACAGATCCTACAAAAGCTCCACTGTTTTTATTTGTTCTGAAGAAGTCTGGTCCAGGGACTTGCTGAAGTGTTTTTCAAACACCATCTGTTTGAAAGACCCTTACAGCCCTTCTGTGTTAAATGCATAATACATAAAGTTGGTGAACAAGAATACTTAAGGACAGATGAGCACAATGATATATTTTTTCTTTTCTGAATATATCAAAATGGCAGAAGAGCTATTTAAGCTGAAGTGAAACACTTGAACAAGAATAAACAGGTTTACACTGGACATTTGTGAATTAAGCTGCCAATCTGAACAAAGATTCTGAATTCAGTCCGAAGAGCAGGACTCTGGAGCAGAGTCCTTCCAGTAGAAGTAGGGGCAAAAGGCTACAGGTATCTTTAATATGGGCCTTGATAAATTTTGCAGGAGAAAACAGAAATATACAGGGAATTGTCTGACAATTAGTCTGAAGGCTAATTCTTCTAGAGATCATCTAGTCTAACTCCCCTTCTCAGGGAAAGCAAATGTCATTCATGTGAGGATAAATAATATCAAGGGGAAGTTTGGCATTGTGAGATAGAAGTCCATCATCTTCCCTTCTTGCCTTTGCCTTCTCAGAAGTATATACTCTACAGAAGAGGCCTCTACACATGATGGCAATTGAGCCAGCTCCAGATGCAAAAGTCTAAGTCACTGAGATCCAGAACCCTTTGGAAACAGAGTGTGAAGAAACCCGATGGCTGACCCACAGCTCAATTAAAAAACAGGCGCCATTCCACAGACAAGAGGTGAAGGCAGGGTAGAAGACAGGTATTATATAGCACAGTGAAGCTGAATATGTACACATGACATTAGAAAGCAGGGAAATCCAGGGTTGCCAAACTTGTGGAAGTGTTACTGCAGGAAAAGAGATAGTTGCAGAGAAAATGTGCACAAGGTTACTGCATTTGTGTCAATAGTGGTTCTGTGGGCCACAGCAGTTGCCCTTAGGGCTGCAGTCAGAGTAATGAGGATAGAAAATGTTACTAGATGGGAAAGAGGGGAGGAAAAAAAGGCAGATGATGGCTGCTGGGATGCAGGAAGGTGAGAGCCAATGATGAACAGCAGTTCAGGATAATCAAAGAATATGTAGGAACTGACAGTCAAACAGTATGATTTTTGAAGCAAAATTTTTAATAAGACTATAAAGTCTGTTATCTATAGCGGAACTACATTAAAAAAATCCTTACTCCCTCAGACGATTTCTGAGCATAACGTTTTTATTAAGTGCTTTCAAATCAAAAGAACTAATAAAACAGATTATACGATTGGCAGCTTTATAGATACATGACAAAGAAATACAGTGTTGCAGATATCTGAATTCTTTAATCAGTACTGAGATCGGGAAGTAATGAACATAGCATGTTTTAAAGCAATGGGTAGTCAATAAATTGCATCAAGCTACAATCTGTCAAATGTACTTAAGAGACTTCTATAAATTTCCAAATTACTTCTTTTGACACAAATTATCTTATCTTAAAGAACCATATTTCCTTGTGAAAACACAATATTACAATTGCTAAGCCTTAAAATATATGAAACTGTAACATCTCTCATCAAGAAAAAGATAACATGTGGTTATTTCTGTTCGGCTGATTTTTCTTTTTATATATGTGAATCTCTATATCATAATTTTCACCTAATGACCTGAAAGTACTTTATAAAAAGTACTCTCACAACATGCCTATTCAGAAAGCATTTATGACAAAAGAGATCAGCAGAAACCACACCTACTGCCTAGGCTTAGGTATAAACTGTTCAGCTGTACAACTGTTGATAGGGCAATTAACATCACTGTAGTTACAAATCATGCCTTCACAGGAACAGATTCAGAGCTAAAAACGAGAAATTCTCATTTTAACCTAATTCTAGAACAGTACATCTTCTAGGACTTCATACCAGGAGAGCATATTTCTCCTCCCACGAAAGTACCGTTAAAACATTGCCTTCCTTACCTCCCACATGCCATACCAATGTCATATGAAAAGCTAACGCTAGAAGGATCTAATCCTATCATTCTTTCCTAGAATGTGTTACCTCTTCTTTCCTAGAGAACTACCAGATGTCTTAAAAGGAAAAAAAAAATAAAAAGAGAAACATCATTATTGGAATTTTAGCAGTAAGGGAACTATTCTCTAGATTTCCCATGAAATGCAGATAAAGGCAGAGATAGAAAGGCTGTTCCAGAATAAGTCACAAATAACAACAATATTTAGATATAATTAGCATGGGCTTAGAATTAGAGGAGCTGCTTAGTAAAAGGATAAAAGTGCTGAGCTATTACAAAAGCTTCACTACTACACCATCTTCTGGTTATCCTTGGAAACTGAAAACAAGCTGAAGTTGAAAATTTAAGATACCGAACTCTGAACAGTTAGGAGTTATTAAAAGAATATTTTATCCGTGTAGACAAAACAAATACAGTTCCAGTAACTTGTTAGTTTAAGGTATGCCTGATCCCCTTCTCACTTATAACGAACTTACCAGAGTATTGAAAGATGAAGAGGAACTTATCTCTACGATGGGTGGGTCAAGTGTTTGTGTATCAGCCACATCAAAGCTAGGGTTGACCTATTGAAAACAAATTATAATCATTACTATTTCAGCAGCAGTACAAGAAACAAGACTGAAGTAAAAGGGACCATTTGCCAGAATAAGGCACCAATATTAACTAAAAACTCTAAATATTCTTTAAAGTGTGTGAAAAATAAAGAAAGGATTGTCTCTGCAACAGTAAAACAAGCAGTTATATGATATACAAACAGGATCCAGATGTGCATTTATAATAGAGATATCACTCATACTTTTTAAACATTATTCAAAATTAACTCAAGGGCTCTTATCACAACAAATCTAGATATTAAGAAACTCAGTTTTAGGACAAACCAATAAAAATGAAGTGCCAAACACAACTCAGAACAGACAAGACAGTTAACTCAAACTGTCCAAAACTGAAACTATACAACAGTGTTAGAAGTTTACAAAAGGGTGTTCAACAACACTGATGAAACAGTGAACTACAGGTACCAATCAAATACTTCCTGAACTCTGTAAACAGTTCTTGAAGATGCTTTCGAAAGTTTGGCACATATCCCTCATGTTATACTTACTCCTATACATTTTCGTTGTTGCTTTTAAATTGACATAGATGCACAAGATGTATTAGAGTAAAGGTGAATTATGGAACACTAATTTACCACTGCTAGCAAGTTTTCAGAACTGGACTGTGTTGTCTATAACTACAAATAAACAACCCATGGTAGGCGGTAGTTCTCATGTGCTTGCTGGCTGCTTTAGCCTGCCTCTAGTTCACACCAGTTTGGTCCCCACTTCAGGTAAAGTGAATACAGGTTTATAAACTATTTCACTTCTGCAAATCCACCAGAACAGATGTTTCTGGCACCCACACTCAGAGTGAACCTACAGCACTCGTGCTGTGATCACCTAGTTCCATAACAGGATTCAAAGCACCTTATGGATTAATGGCAGAGCCACAAACCTGCAGCATTTTAATACCAGATATTTCCATGGTTCCATTACTTGGAAAATTGAGCACACCCAGAGGCACTTAGATGAGGTCAAGAATTTCACTGGCCAGAAATTCCATATTTTGTGCCAAACAAGCATTCTCTGATGAGACAACTGCAGCACTTGCCATGACACTGTCAGCTGTGAAGGTTCACAGCCTGATGTGCCTAGTTACTTGAACTCCGTTCAGTAAGCAGGAAGCACCTTGCATTGAAATTAAGGGCTTTCTTAGTCATCTGATTCATAGGTGCTTAACCAGCATCTGTCCTAGTTTCCTTCATGAATATTTTGTGTGATTCCATTTATTTTTCCTCCTGTGCCAGTGTGGGCACACAAACACATTCATTCAACCTATCCTCTGCCTGGCAACAACTAGAAGGCTCCTAAAGACCATTTCAAGTTTTATTTTCTAGCTCCAGTTACTTGTGGTTGAAGTTGTAGGCTGTTTTTGCTGTTATTCCTTCCAAGAAGGAAGAAATATCCAAGGGCAGAAGGGTCGTGGATGACTATGGACTTGAGAGTTCTACCACCCCTGGTATCTGTATACAGTCCCCAGGTATATGAAGCTGGGCTCCAGCCTCTTGCACATGACAGGCACATCCTAGCTCACAGTCTCATACTACAGTTCCAAGTTCCATTACCATCATTTTTGGAAAGTTAGTGTTGGGTGTGTGGCATAAAGCTCACTAGAGTAAAATGGAAAGGGTAAAACGGCTTTACCTGGGCTCAATACGGTTGCAGCCACTCCAGCTCAGTGAGTATACAGGAACCTGAGTTGCCTTACTAGAGTGCTGCATCACTAGCACCAAAGGCATCTGTGAGCATACATTTTGCTGAAGAGAGAGCTCTATCTCAAGTTTGTGCTCAATTTCCTCGGTCACTTATCAGAACAATTCAGAGACTTGCCTGCTTCTTATATGGTACACCTGATATTTTAAAATAACAGGAAAAACATGATTGTGGAAAACAGGTATGAGGCAACACTGACTTCCACGCTAAGTGAGCTGGCTAAACAGAAATGTTGCTGTCCCTAAAACCATATGAAAAACTGGATAATACTACAGCCTGATTTCAATGCAAGGGGGAATGTCCTATTTCAGATACGTGTATATCATGACAAGGTCTAAAAATTTGACTTTTTAGTATTGTAGTTTGACCATTTATTGTTGGTTATAGGAAATAATCTGTAACAATATTTTCCTAATGCCCTTTTCTGGAAAGTAAAACATCCTCATGCTTTGCAGTACTGACAAATCAGAGATGACAAAACTTTATTAAAGGGATATTGCAACTCTTCTTTTAAGCTAGGTCACCATTTCTGACTAGCAGTGCTTACAGTTGCTTGAATTCAGTTTAGACAAGCTGTTCTTCATTCGTGAGCCCTTTTAGTATGTATTCTGACTTTTAATTCGAATTGTTGTTGGGTCAATTCAGAAAGAGCTCTCTGGAGGCAGTCAGGAAACCACTTCTCCTACAAGGTTGTAAGAACTGAGAGCTGGTAGAAGTCTTCCTCAATTTGTAGATATTAGGGTCACTTTTTTTCTTTTTCTTCCCTTTCTCTCTCTCCAATTTTGTCAAATGAACAGCAAAGAATGGCAAAAAGATGAAATGGAACTAGGTAACATTGTCTGAGCAGTATCTTGGTGCTTATGTGAAAGTTCCACAGTTTTAATTGGACTTTGTTACTGACACAGCAAAAACCCTTTGCCAAAATTTTTCTCTTTATACATAGCTCATCTCTTTAAATAAAAAAACAAATATCTGTTTCTATTTTATTTAAAATTTTTAAAGGTTTATGAACAGGTATAGACTATTTATTTAGCATCCAGCATAAAAAAAATCTCATCTGTGTCTGACCGTCAGAGCTTCCCTGTAATAAATATATTGGCTAAATGTCATTGGCACCATTGGCATCTGAGCCCAGTCCTTTTCAGATACCCACCCTTTGCAGACTGAAGAGAGGACACTCCACCTGCAGGACACTGTAGAATAGGGACAGCAGATGCCTATCACCTATCAATATTCTGGTATTAGAATATGGATTAAAAACTTGAATTACTGTAGTACTATCACTAATATATTACCTTTTTTGCAATAAAATCTCCTTGCTACATACAACTAAACTATTGCAAACCCAATTACATGTTTTTTTCTGATGTTATATTGCTAAATAAGTGGTATGATTACATGAAAAAAAAGTGCAGCTTATGCACAAGTATCACATCTTGGCACTGGAATGCAAATCTCCTCTGCAAATATTTCTGGCTTCCACTTTATCAGATAGGGGAGGAGAAGGAGAATTGGAACCACTGACTGCTATTGCAGGAACTGATTCTAGAGAGAACCAAGCGTGTACAGAATTGTTAAGTTTCAACTCAAGAACAGCACAGTGCATGAGGAAAAAGCAACATAAAACATGAAGGGTGTAACTACACCCTTCCGCTAAGTTGCATTTAATATTGCTCTAAAAATTAATGAAGTAATGGAGCTAAATAGAAAAGCTTCACATGACTCAATACGTCTCCTGACAAAATGAGGCAGTTAGCTGTGAAATAATCCCATCAAATATTTGGGGGAAAAAAAAAAAAAAAAAAAACAACCCCAAAAACAAGAAAACCAGAACACTAAGTGAGGTAAAGAGAATAATCATGCATTAAAGTTGTTGGTGCTTTTTTTTTTTTCAATTTTCTTTAATTATTTGGTAATCTACATAATGGAATATATTCTTCCAATATTATGATACATATTATCAAAAGCTGACTCATGGAATTAAAAATAAAACCCAACCCCAAATCCTCCCATGCTTTTAAAGTACAGGTTCTCCAGAATCTCACATGTAGGGAATTATTAGAGACTTCTGAAGACTAAAGTAGTGCAAAGCAAAATGCTACTTTAAGAAAATAAAAAGCAGGAACTAGGATCGTTGCTTAAGACAGCAGAAAAATAAGGGAGAATCTAACAAAGCAGTCAACTAAGGACATCAATTCTTAACCATATGCTTTAAGTAAATGAATATGTCTCTGCACATATTCCTCTGCTGGGTTTAATACAGTATATTCAATCTCTAAAAGAACCCAACAGGTTTTACTTCACACTTTTATAATACCTTTCATAAAACATTGATATTATACTAAATATAATATCATGAAGTAATAGAATGAAGCTAAATGAATAAATTTTAATTGAATAAAACACAATGACTTTGAAAAAGTGATGTACTTTGCTGTGGAAAAGCTCTTTGCAAAGATACAAGGAAGAAACTCAAAAATGATCATGTTTCATGTTAGACTGCAGTTCTCAGGGCAAACAAGCAATAGCCATTCTCTTATTTCTACTGCCACCTAGTGTAGGCTCATATTTTATTCATCTAAAAGAAGAAATATTTGCTTCCAAAATTATACTGAAGATTTTAATGAGAAATAAAAATCTATAGAATCTATTTATGCTCAAGATACAAAACCAGAACATCTTCGGTTGAAATTATATCTTTTTAAAAGAAGCTTGAACAGTCTTTCAACAGCTTTAAGGAGGTGTCTGGTATACTAGGGATTAATAATGCAAAAATATGGAAAATTTGGAAATGAAACTTTTCTCCTTTTTTTTATTTTTAGTATAATTCACTACAGTTACACTATTAAATAAATACACTTTTTCCAAATAAATATATAATTTCTCAAAAAATCCTTATCTCAGGAAAGGACAATGATTATGATTCATGTCAGCATTCAAATCATTTTTGACATATCTTGAGTATCTAGATGACATTGTAATTGCTTGAAGCAAACTTTAAAAGATCATAATTTTTTTCCATTTCCTGCATCTGAACTAGTCTTCTTACCTGCCAGTAATACTTGCATATGTTACCAAGTTTCTTTAAAAAGCCCAGTTAAGCCCAGGCTTCTTCCCTTGATTCTCATGAACAAGAAAATAAAGAGAAAGCAGGAAACTATGAATTTTGTCTGAGATTCAGGTTGGACACTTTGGAAAGCTGCTTCAGTGCAAGGGCTGTGCAAGACTGCATGAGATCACCCAGAAGGGCTTTGGAATCTTTTGTTCAATAGCCAAGTAGGTAAAGTCATGGATCTCTTGAGTGACTCCTGGAAACATTCCCACAGCACATAGTGGGGAGGGCTGGGTGACCTCCAGAAATTCCCTCTAATCAACATTTCTGCAATTCATTTCCTGCTTTCCTGATACACTGGGGACATGATGAGTAACTTGAAGAACAAGGTTGAGGTTGCAGTGAGACCACCTAGTGATAAAATCTCCTACTTCCTATTGCAAGAAAAACATTGGAATGCTTTTTAGAAAAAAATGAAAAAAAGAAGAAAAAAAAAAGGAGCAGCAAAATTCTAAAGTACTGTAGCACAATGAGGGTAGAAATGATTTATTTTTCAGTTAAGGGGAAGATGGCAAAACATTGCATTATTGTTGCAAACAATATTTAGAAACACTACAAAATTTCAAGCATAGTTAGTGCCACTAATGGATGTCAATGGTGGTTATAACCTGACACTATTTCCTCTAGATAAATTATGGTTATATGCAGATGGTGAGGCCTATTCTTCCTTACTATAACAAACAACATTTTGTTTGGATAGACAGGAGGAGTAATGAATACAGGGAAAGCCACAGATGAAACAACTAAACTTGGTATCTTCACTTTGATGCTTTATCTAAGCTTTTACATTATTAAATGAATTCTGAAAATAAGTTGCAAAGAGACCTTGTTTATTACTTTTATTAAATTGTTTAATTTACAAATAAAAAGTGACATCACAGTAATATCCATTTCATTAAAACTTTATCAATAACTAAGTATCAGTTTACCAATCTGTAAATAGAATATACTTCATGGTAGTTTGAGAGCAAGATATTCTACTTATAAAGTGATGTTAATTGAAAATCAGACATAGTAACCCTACTGTTAAGATGCCCAGACTGAGCAAGAGAAGTACGGCAAGATACCATGGGAGCCTCAAACTTTGCAATGACAAAGCCATAAGCTTCCTTTACTAACAGAGAGCAGCTAATCCAGAAGCCTATAAAACAAAACTTTCTCAGGTTCATATCAAATACAACTATACAAATACAACTCAGATACTGGAGGCATCTCAGAAGTATCAGAGAAGAGATTAAAGCACAAGCAGTCAGCATTCAGAAGTTAGCCAGATGTATCAAGGTCAGGGACAAATATACCTTTGGGGTTTTGGTCTGAACAATGGTCCATGACATAGGTATTCTTATTTAGCACAACAAATTTCAGACAATCTGAGAAACGGAAATTAAACACAATTTTCCAAATATTAACAGACTACTAGACTTTTTTTTTTAAATTTCCATTTCTGTAATACCTTCCACCAGCAAACTTTAGAAGTAAAATCACTGCAGAACGATCCAATAAGAAAAACAGAGTACGTGGCTCTGCCTCTCTGAAATGCGAGGAACCATAATAAAAACCACTAAAACCATAAAAAAGGTTTTCTACATTTTTAGATAAGTGTCAAGGCCTTCTTGCAATACCTAAGACCTTGTCTTTGAGAGAAAAACAACTTGTGATAACCTAAACAGTCAAATTTTGACTTCTAATAATAATGTCAATGTTCACCTTGTTCTGCTGATAAAGATATATTTTCAATAGTATCCTAAAAGCTCACCAAAGGTTCAGATATTTTCTGCAACCCTTTGACATGTTTTTATTTCAGGAAACAGCAGACTAACACCTACTTTTTTACCAGATGTACAGCACAGACCTTACACAAGAATCATGAAAGGAACTGTCAGACAGATCCCGATGAACATCAGCTGGCCTAGTAAGCTTAATTTGTACATTACAGAATCACAGATTCATAGAATCATTACAGTTGGAAAAGACCTTAGAGATTGAGGCCAACTGTAAACCTTTCAACATCATGCCTGTTACACTATGTCCCTAAGCACCTCATTACATAAAGAACATGACAGTGTTCTTCAACACTGCCAGGGACTCTACCACTTCCCTGAGCAGCCTGTTCCAATGCTTCACCACGCTTTCCGTGTAGAAATTCTTGCTAACGTCTAACCTGAATCTCCCCGGTGCAACTTGAGGCCATTTCCTCTTGTCCTATCGGTACTTACTCTGGAGAAGAGATCAATCCCCGCCTCACTACAACCTCCTTTCAGGCAGTTGCAGGGAGCAATAAGGTCTCCCCTGAGCCTCTTCTCCACACTAAATAACCCCAGCTCCCTCAGCTACTCCTCATAAGGTCTGTGCTCCAGGCTCTTCACCAGCTTCATTGCCCTTCTTTGGGCATGCTCCAGCACCTCAATGTCTTTCTTGTAGTGAGGGGCCCAAAACTGAACACAGCATTCAAGCTGCGGCCTCACCAGCGCTGAGTGCAGGGGGACAATCACTTCCCTGGTCCTGCTGGCTACACTGTTTCTGATCCTTACCGTTGTTTCCAAAATATTGTACACAAAAGACTATTTGGTATACATAGCCCACATTTAACTATAAGTGCTAGATAGAAGGTGTTTACTGCTTTGGGATGCATATATTAGAGTATCTATTGCACTTACCTCAACTGACTGAAATCTTTCATTGTGGGGATGTGGTGACCTTGGGTAAATATCAAGAAGGTGAGGAGGGTCATCGGCATGCATTCTTCTAGTATGTTGCTTAAGAACTTCTTTATAATCAAGTGAATCAAAGTTGGTTTTCCATAGAAATACCTGTGAAAAGACATCATATCAGTAACTCCAAGCCTATTCAATGCACAAAACATAATTATTCTATGAGCTCTGTCATTATTAACAGATCATAACATTAGACTTAGATTGCTATCATGATTGGTCTGATCATAAGCACTTCCCTGTGGTATCTTTTACTGTAGGTCTAATAGTTGCAGTTTAATCTCATTTAGAAGAAAATCAAGTCTTATAGATCTCTAAAAGACATTTTTTTCCACATTTTTATGGCCTTGAGTTTTTCTGGTTTTTTCCATGCTAATTTCCTGCTGGCTTAGCAATTTGAACTGGTTCAGCACTGAGTAGCGTCTGAGTAAACACAGATATAGAAGGAATGCAGTAGAAATATGACCCTTAGCTTTGATCAGCAGTGAGCCATTTGAGCTACTTAAGAACAAAAATGTTTCTGCCACTCTAAAATGAAAACCTGCCACTGTAGCAGGATTAAACTAGATTAAACCTAGCAAAGACTCATCTATGCATGCCTGAGTATCTCACTTGAAATGCAAGCTATAGTAGCTGGGCACAAGTCTAGAAAGATAAGCATTCCATACGGAAGTATTTTTCTTTATCTCCAGGTACTTACATGACGTAACAATTCTCTCCCACCCCAAATGCCCATAATTCAATTAAGGTTATCAAACAAGGCAGCAGAAAACAACTATCTTCAAGAGTAACTTTAACTCTTTCACTTAAAGGAAAGTGTTAAAAGTCTTAAATTTCTCAGTGATGCTGGTAAAGAGAATAACTAGACATATGAACATATGAATACATAGTCAAGATATCTGATGTGGGGTTTTTTTGTTGTTGGTCGTGGGGTTTTTTTGTGACCGATAAAAGAAGCAAAAAAGAAGAAACAAAAGAGTATCCAGTGCTTGTTACATATTCTTAATATGCTTCTGAAAAAAGCTCTCCTCTCAGCTGGCTGAGCAGTGACCAGAAAGAAACCTGAAACTAGAAGCAGAGATACTGGTTTTCCTTGTTTGATAACGGAAAACAAAGTAAAACATGTACATTGCAAGTAATCTATGGTAAACATACCATGAACCAGCTGCCCTTAACTCATGCTGTGGGCAGACAGTATATTCTGGATTCTGCACTGCAAGAGATGGTATTTCTGCAGACAGACTGTGTTGATAACTTGCTATTGCCTATGAAAATCTGCTATAAGAACTTTTCAAATTAATGTTCTCTAAAAGGTTTAACCCAGGATAATTCTTGAGAGGTGTTCAGCAAACACTACTGTTTGCAAAGTAGATGCACATGTAAGCATATGTTAACATATGTGTTAGCATACGTAAGCAGCAAGTGTAGAGTGAATATGCATGCATTCCTCATTAGATAAAGATATATCAATAGTTATCACTGAAAAATAGAATGTACACAGAATGTAACAATTTTAAAACTTAAGAAATAAAAATGAAGCTGAAGCAAAAACCAGACCCTCTCCCACATAAAAATTAACATGAAAAGATAATCAACTGAAAAAATGCTTTTTAATAGGGAAAATAAAAAAGAGTTAGCAACTAAATGTGCAATAAGAAGTGGTTATGGTAGTTTTACTTAGAAATCACTTTCTTATGAAACCTTCTTTCCTCACATACATTGAGCATGACACAAATTCATCAAACTCTGCTGGGAACCATCTTACAGATTTTGCAAATATATTGCAAAAATAATTAAAAAATATAATAATATTTGCATTCATTCCATGATCCCATTTACCACTGGTTTTACGGGATGAAGTCAGAGCAGTGACATCATTGCACCAAATATGCATGTATTCAGCAGCCCCGAGCTCAGAGGAATCTTGCTACATAACAGGCATTCCTAGAATATGGTGGCATTCAATCTGAGTGATTTGGTTTGGTTTAATTCAGCAACTCCTCCATCTTCAGAGTTTCCATGATGAATCTTCCAGTATGTGGCCTAATAAATAACTCACAAACACTGCCTTCTCTCAAGTTAAAGTATTCTATACTAGTCCTCATAAAAATCAAAGAGAAAGAGGTCAACAACTTGTGAATCCCCAAGAATCAAAATTTCGTTTTGAAACAGAAAACTCATACAAAACCTTGAGCATGAAAACAAATGAAAGCAATAGGGGCTCAAGGAACATACATCTCCCTCCACCAGTCTTGCTTTTTTTTCCTGCTTATAAAATTACTATTAAGAGATTGCTGATGTGCATTTTTCTAATAACTGCCATTGTTTCTCATTAATTCCTTGTGATGGAAAGTAACTCTTTTTCTATTTCTTTTGGGAGTCTTAATATCATTTCTAGAAAGGGTACTACCTGAAGCATCAACTGAAAACAGACAGCTGCATTCATTTTAAACATACTGCTGGTTTTGATTCAAAAGAAATTATTATTCTCAAGGCTATTTCTTTCTGTTGAAATATATTTCCAATTTCACTCAATGAATACAGTTAGAGTAGTGAATTTAAACGAAGAGAAAACCTAACAAAATGTGTATTCAGCAAAATTACTTTCTTGACATTGAATTGCAAAGTTTTAAGAATGTTTATACTTCAAAATCACTTCTTTAATATAATTTGTATAAGAGAAACACCCAGTACTGTGGTCTATTCTTCTTCATAATATAATTGTAGTTGAAGTGGTTAACATTAACTTTCCCAACCATTTATTTAGCATTTGCCTCATCAAATTTAACTTTAGGATAAATACTGCCTATGTAACACAACAGAAGAAGAAATGCAGAGGAATCACGTCAGCATATTACAAGTAAAATGTTACTTTGGCATATTATGTTTAACTCTCATTCACTGTAATAAACATTGAGAAGACATTTTATTTAAAAAGTCAGTACCACAAACCTGAGCATCTGCTCCACCTGAGGCAAATTCTTCACCATCTTTCGAAAAAGCCACAGAAAGGACTGGTCCCTGTAATGTAAAAAACTAATTAGTGTATTGCAAAATTATGTTATCACTGTAATCAGAGTATTTCAATGCAAAGAGAAAAATACTTGCATGCAAAGGTATAATATACAATTATTAACAAAGAATGAATATGGTACATCTTGATAAGAATTTGCATTATGATTACTACAACCAAATATGGGAACACAGTGGCATTGTCTGTAGCTTTTACACCGAATTAAAACAATGAAAAATTGTATTTGAAAATGCAATACATATTTGACAATGTATTTGAGTAATTTCTTATCAAAAGTAGGGTTTTGCATGGGAAGATAAGGAAGAAAGGCTGTCATTTCTCACAGAAAATATCTTTCATAAACTTCTCCCTCCCTCAGCTGGAGGACTACTGCACTACTTTTCAGTAGACAAAGAATTAATGTGCCAGGTAATTAACTTTTGATTTCTAAAATTAATTATTTCTTAATTAAAGCAAAACTATTACTCATTATTAAACATGCATACAATATTGACTGATTAAGTGTGCTCTTGGGGCTAAAGTGGATCCATCTCCTTGGCCATTTCTGACAAGCTGAATTAATGCAACCCGCAGCACTCTTACTAGAAGTTTTTCCAGAAGTAGCAAGACACAAGACATGATGGCACAAATGTTATTTTCCCTGTGAAAAGATTTTGCATAATCCATTCAGATCTTAATTTGAATAGAATTATTCTATATACCTTGTGTCCATGAAGTGTGTACATAAGCCTTCCTTCTAAGAGGTCCAAAATCTTAAGGGTGCCATCAGTTGAAGCGGTGATTAGAAAGTTACCAGAAGAATGGAACGATAAACAGTTAACTCCTGCTCTGTGAACTAATTAAATAGGATTATAATCAGATATGAAGTAGTTAAGAAATAAAGAGTATATTTCCAATAATTACCTCTTTTCTATTTCCCAAAGGAAAAATGACTCCATTAACAAACAAACATCTTGTGTGCATAGAAGAATCTCTAAACATTTATTAAGTTCTATTCTAAACATAGAGAGCTCTATTGCAAAGGAATAACCAAGATCCAGTTCATTTTTCCGTTCTTTTTAAAAAAAAAAAAAAAAAAAAAAACCAAACAAACTGTTTAACCTGCAGATCCACAGAAAGAATACTTGTAAAATACCTTTCCCATCCCACCCCCTGCTTTTCACAATAAGGAATTAACACTGATCACATTTTGTTGCAAAGAACTCCAATCAGAAGAAAATGCAACAAATCATGTTGTCTTTACCTCTGTAATGCTGTAGTAGCTTGTTCATTCGAATATCCCACAGTCTCACTGTATGACTGGAACCTGCGGAAGCTATACATGTACCACTTGGATTGAAATCCACAAAATTTGCAAATCTAAATATAATTCATGAAAGTTATTATTCACTTTGGTAGAAATATTTCATACTTAATATTAACAGCATAATTTATCACAAAACCTAAAATAAGGCATTTCAAACAAGCATGAAAAAAATAGTTGTGGCTGGTGAATCAGATTGTGTAACCTGTGTTTTTCTGAGAAGACAGTACAATCACCCTAGCTCAAATCTTCACAATCTATATCGTATAAAACTTGCAGAAGAAAGCAAAGCTAGCCCTCAGCATGAAGACATTGGTATAATATCAAGAGTAGCAGTGTTCGAGTAGTGTTTGTTTTTCATAACTAAACAAACCAGATCACCAAATTTAAAAGAATATCTTTTTCATCAACAACACTAGCAAATATGTAGGTGGAGAATTCCTAAACTTTTCTTCCTGCTAAAACACCTGCAATTAAATAAACTGATTCATACAGAAGGAAAAAACATGACAGAAACATGAACAAAGTCAAAATCCACTAAATAACCCAACTTCTCTGTGGGTTATTTTACCTCTTTAGAAAATTGCAAAATGAGTATTACAGTTTTAATGGATGGTAGAACGTTGATCTAATTTTAGATATGACATACTGATGTTAACAGCAGAAATTATGATTTCAATCTCATTAAAGTTACACATTTTATTGATCTTTTTTAAAGAGAGTAACACTTACCCTCCATAATCTACGAAGCTATCGACACATGTTTTATTTCTTGTATCCCATATTTTAATGGTTTTATCTTCACTGCAAGATGCTATTAGCCTTCCGTCAGGTGAAAATCTAGAATATATAACCATACACATTTCCATTCTAGGTAGTATCAGATGCTTAGTACTAAACACATTGATAGCAAACACCAGAACTAAGAAAGACTGGTTGGAAATAAAAGTTAAGAGTATTTTCAATAATTCAGCAAGTAAGATTAAAAGGAAAAAAAAAAAACTTTTTCCATTTTTTTCGTTAGTTATTACACAATCAACCACAATTCATCAAAAAGAAATCCATAGGTGAGAGAAAGAGCAGCCTAAAAGAAGCACTTTAAATGTCAAGAAGCTCATTATAGAAATTATAGATGAAAAAGAGGGAAAAAAAATAAAAATAGGACATGATGGAACTTTACATTCAATTTTAACCTACATATATATTCTCCTGTGAATTCTCTATAGACTTCCAAACTGCTAAAAAAACATTCAAGATCATTCCTCAACTAACAAACTAGGTTTTCAAAAGGGCTATGGGCTGTTTTGTCTGTAATTTCACCATTTCTCATTATTCCTCACAGTGACCAACTGCAATAAACCAATATCAAAACATTATTCAATAATTTTCAAATATGATCTTTTTTTAGAAGTTCACTTTATCTTCTCAGTCATTAGGTATTTCAGAACTCTGCAGCAACCTTCAATTCATCAGTATCAGTTTTCCTTCCCAGGAGCTTTTCTTAGCTATAGAATTCTATTAATATGCTTATTTTCTGTTAATATGGAAACAAAACAATTATCTTTTTTTTTCTTTGAAGCCCTATTTTCCCTTTAAGCTTAACTTTCTTACTTAACTTTCCATACAAGGATCTTTCATATTTCCTTTCATCTTTTCCAATTTTGTAAGTATAACTCATTCTAGTTCATGATCACCCTCTTTTATGCCCCTACTGTTTTCCAAAAAATTGTAAGAAAACTCCTACCATGAATTATTAAGAAATCTAGATAACAGTGAATGCTGAGAAGTTAGTTATCAGCACAAAAATATGTATGACTAGGGCAGGATATCAACTGAAATTATTCTTAGTGCAGAAGACCCCACCTCTCCTTTAAAATATGTTTCTTCTGACCCACTGATCCATACTTATTTTAACAACCTATGACAGATGTTTAAATTAATATGTGTAGACTAATAATAATGGGCTTTCAAATTTCAATTAGATTTAGTATATACACATACATATAAATGTTTTATATATCTTTCCATACACATACACTTTCCTGATTAAAAAACTTATTATTGATGCATCATTTTTACCATTCACAGATTTTTTTTCCCCCTTCTCTTAAGTTATGGTCCTGGGCAACACACATCCTGTATTAAGTGTTTTGTGCAAGGAATTCACCCAAACTGCTTGCTTACAGGCACCTACCTGGCACAGCGAACCCAGTGAGTGTGCTGGGATATAGAAAAGAAGAGGCGCTGACGGTGAATGCTCCATATTTTTATTGATTTGTCATTGGATGCTGAAACTAGAAAGTGACCATCATGAGAGAAGCTCACGCTACGAACAGGCGCTGTATGGCCTTTTAGTACTGATGATTCTCCATGACTGGGCCAGGGCAGGGGGAAGAAAAACAAACAAAAAAATATTAAACCAAACTACTATTTATAAATCTGGAAGACTATACATTTCATCCATGATCAAAACAACGTAGGCTAGCTAAACTGTTGTGTTGCCATTAGTTTTCTCTATTTGTAAAGCAAACACTAGAATATAGACTTCCAAAGTAATCATACGTATTTAGACGATCCATTTTAGAACATAGTGCAATCAAGTAGCTGCATTTGACTCAATATATTATTTAGAAGAGAATTTAGTTAAAGCTTAAATAGTTTAAGATCATTCTAATAATTCATAATCACTGCTACTTGAGAATAAAAGCCTAAAGAGAGAAAAAAAAAAATCCTCTAAATCGCATTTTTGTTCTCTTTATCACTTGTCTGCATCAAATGAGACTTAGTTATGCAATTTGTATGAGAAGAAATTTATCCTTTAAGCCAGAGAAACAGTACAGAATCAAGAGCAGCTCTACACACAGATGGAACTATGACCTCTAAAATGCTATACTTTTCTTTGGGAACTGCAGAATAACCTGGAGTAAAGAACTGTATTATTAGTCCCCCCGCAGTCTCTGCTTCTGACAAAGCCCAGTGAGGGACGTGGGAAGAAAACAGAAACATTTAATGGACCAAGTTCCTCCAGTATTCACAGCACACATAAAACAAAAGCAGCAACAAAACCCACAGCCAGCATCACCCACTTATACTCACATGCAAGGAATCCACAGTCGGACCGTACGATCCTGAGACGCTGAAGCAACGAGTTGCCCATTTGGGGAGAACTGCACGCCCGTCACAGCGTCGGTGTGACCTGCAAATCTGAACGCTCTGCATTGCGCCTTCAGCTTCCACAGCATAAGATACCTATCCAGAGAAGAGGTAGCTGGCAAGAAATAATTAAAAGATATTGTATATCACAGCAAATCATTAGTCAAGCAAAAATCACACCACTCATTCCATAAAATGAGCAAATTGGCTTATAAAACATTTTAAAAAAAAAAAAAAAAAAAATATCACACACATCACTATGAATCAATCCGGAATTCTAATTACTTAATATTCACACTGCAAAAGAAGATATTTTACAATGGTATGCTCAGAATTTCACTCCTGTCTCCAAGATGGAATACATTTAAAGGTCTTACTCTTTACCTCGGGGGATAAAGAAGCTAATTCAGAGCGCTAATTGAAGACATCATTTCTAATACTTTAGGCACACAAACTGAAATTAATCTCCAAATATAGTTCTGAAACTCTATCCAAATACCACACTTTCATTGCTAACACTTGGCTACTCAAAAGTAGAACGTGAAGCGTTTGGTCTCTTAATAGAAAGTAACAGGAAGGCAGGCAAGAACAGCGAGCTCTTAGAAATTGGAGAGGACATGAAAGAAAGGAAGATAAATCTGCTGCAGGCACTAACACAGCACAAACAGCCATAGAAGAAAGAGAAAAGTCTACATATTGCACATATATCATGGCAAGGCTTGAACAATAGATCAAATGTTAAACTCCCCACAGGGAATTTGCTTAGTCATTTTACTTCAAAAATATACTGTTTTCTGGTAATACTGTTTTCTGGTATACTGTTTTCTGATCAAGACTATCCCTACATTTGTATCAGGTGGCCTGAATTTGACACGTATTTCTTCCCCTTCAATGTTTTCAAGCTGCTCATTTTTTTAGCAGGCTCTAATTGTACTTGAATGATTTTCTTGTCTTCCAGTTCAGAAAAGGGTTATCTACAGCTGCACAGAACAGACAGAACAGTAAAATAAAAATTCAAGTAGAATTTGAAGACATCATCTTGGAAAAGTGGAACAGACAACAAGATTGATGGTTTCTAAAACAAGGAATGCACAGACTCTAAACAGAACAGACTCTAAACAGGTTCCTAAACAGAAGGGACCACAGATAGCATTGCTAATGATTTCCATTATCAATACTAATTTTAAAAACTGTTTTACACATGAAAAAATGCACTAAGCTACTACCATCAAATAAAGTTCTATTTCTCTTTTTATTCTACGTTAAGGGATTTTGCTTTCTTTTTTGCATTTCTTTTTTATCTCAAGCTCAAAAATATGGGAGCAAGAATCTTTCAAGACAAACCAGATACAGTGCTCTGCATCAGGGCAGGCTGGACGCAGTTCTCATGTTCTGTCAGCACGAGATAAAATGTCAGTACTCTGCAGTCTCATCATGAGTTACCAGACTACCACTAAATGGCCCACCAACAGGTCTCCAAAGCTATCTTACAATAGCAGAACAGAAAGTATCAGGAACCAAGGAAGTCCAGAAGAGTTTTTGAAGGAAGTCTATACCACAAAGAGACCTGTTACATGTACCCCTCATAGAAAAAAAAATAATCAGAACTGTGTTTGGAGATGAAAGCCAAAGCATTTTGGCCATGACACAACAGTAACAGTATGTGACCAACTCCAAAATACTACCAGAAAGGTGTGTGGGGGAAATGTCATGCTGAGTTGATGCCAGTACACAATGTAGTCCAGTTGAAAACTTGTCTTTTCTATAGATACTCAAGCATAGTTATCTCAAATTGGCAAAAAAAAGAATTAAGTGTTGAAAAAGTTTTTCTAGATAATTTGTTTTCTGTTTACAGGTTATAATGGAATAGATCAACAAATAAACAAGACAAAGGCCAAGTCTGACACTGCTCTGCACAGTTCTTTAAACAGCCATCTGGGATTCAATGCCAAGGCAAAGTGATGGCATTTGTAAAGATACAAATTCAGCTTACACTTTTAGGTTGTCCATATTGATCATATATAATAAAAACATAAAGCACTGTAACATAGCATTACCACCACTACATTCCCATTTCCAAAAACGCATTCATCAGGAATAGAATCAAGTTTGGGAAAAAAAAAAAAAAAGTCAACCTTTATGAGCTAAATGTACCCCATCAGTGTTCATTTTTGCAGAGTACTAAAGTATTCCAAATGCAACTAACTCACACAGTGCATGAATTATAGGGCACACAGAATACTAGGATGTGTGCAGTGTGTGGGTATGGATATAAAAACAAATACATTAAAAATCTAACTTAGAACCTGACAAATCTTATTGTGACAAAGTCAAAATGCAAATATATTTAACAATGATTCTTAAAATTTCCTACCTGGAGATAAAAATTATTAATTAAATTCCATGAAGGGATCTACTATGGTATTACAAATATAGGGGATAAATGTTGAGAAATCTTTATTAAGTCTCATGAAGTTCATGGCAGTTTCATTGCAGGCATTATGTACTTATACAAATGGAAGAGAATCGGGGGGAAAAAAAATCAGCACATTAGTCAATATTATAATTTGAGATTTTATTTTTCAAAAGAAACCCCCAAACCCTCCCCTACTTATTCAGTGTTGAGTTCACATTCAATTGCATTTAAGTGATTTAAAAATCAGTAGTTTAAAATATATACAGATAGTTCCTAAATTCTTAAAAAGTATAATGCAATATAAAATCTTCCAGAGTTTCAGATTTACCAGAAATCTGTACACACTGAAAAAACAACTGGATTAAAATATTTCTGTAGCATTGCTACAATTAAGTTCAACACTAGCTGACTTTAGAATGGTAAGTGTTCTCTCACTCCTTCTCTCCATCCCTCTTCCTTCGCTACCCACTACATCATTATTATTATTATTATTATTATTATTATTTTCAATGTTTCCATTGGGAAGTAAAAACACTTTTTTAGGGCCAAGTCATTTACTTTTGATTTGTATGTTCCTTTTTGCCTTGATATTTTGAAAGAACCTTAAATATAATGGAATGTAGTAGAGAGAAAGAGGAAGGGTTCAGACAAATGCAAAGAGAATAGGTCTTCAAACTTCAAGAGACTGGTTCACCTAGATTTTTTTCTTCCCTATAATAGTACTTTGAATGTTATACTTAGCATGTAAGTAACTCTCCATACAAAACATCATTTTCATCAAATCTCTAAAAAAGTTAAAATTGTATTAAAAAGTTGCATAGTTAATATTCATACTATTCAGTTACTTTCATCTGAGGAAGCATGCATTGCATATACAGCCAATGTCTCTGCTATGTAGGTGTACTTGTGTGCTTTTCCCTGCTATTTTTAGATAATTTAGCAAACTTTCAAAAAAGCAGGTACTCGGTATAATTTGCTGCCCAGTACATAATGAATAACCACCTTATATATGATTCATATGTTGTCAGTCCACAAAAGAACTCCTGGTTGCAGCAGGAAAAGTTCATTTTCTGCCTCCCTTATAGAGTAATGGAGTTCCATATCATCCCTACAAAATCAGCTCAGAGAAGACAAAAGAAAAAACAAGCCAAATTGCAAGTAACTTCTTTAAAATAAGCTACCAAGGCTTGAAACAACCCATGCCACGCAGTGGCAAGCATTTTTACTATGATCTAGCCCCATATCAATCACCACATGCAATTTTTTCTCCTATGCTCCCCTTCTATCTTGGCCTTTTTTAACTTGCTTATTAGTGGTCACCCAAAACTTTCAACTCTTTCCAGTCAAACAGATTCAAATGCATAAGTTAATTTACTCTTGCTTTGTCTTTTTGTGGCAAAACTTCCCTTACTTCAGGTCTCGCTTGCTTCTTTTTCAACTCTTCCTCTTACCTACGCCTACAGCAAACTTATAGCTACTAATTCCTCAAGTGTGTTTATCCACACTCTCGTTACTTGCCAGCTCAAGTTCCTGCCTTCCAGCCCAGTGCTAACATTTACTTTATGAGCTCAGAATTGGCTGCTCTATTGTAAACATCTATTATAGCAAGGAAGTAATTAAAAAAAAAAAAAAAAAAGGCAAAATTAAGGTAACTGTTCTGCTCACTGATGTATGGTCAAAAACATGGACATTATCACAAGATGTTTTTTCCAAGTACACAAAATACTGATCACGCTCATTGTCTGTAACCACACTCAAATACAAGAAAATGAGCTACTGGCACCATTCAGAAACCAATATTCTTCAGCACTCAGTGTAACAGGACACTGAAAACCACATAAGTTCAAAATGAAAAGTTCCTGTGAGGTACTTAAAAAAAAAAGTGGTTTCTTAAGATTTGTCTTCTGTATCTTTAGTCCGCTCACCTAAGCAACTCCAACTCCCAAGTCTCCTATGACACTGCTACCACTAGAAAGCAACAGCACATATGCAGCTCTTTCAGAGCTACACATATGGAGTAGTGCCAGTGGCTGCCAAAACCAGCACATGCAGCAAAATACAACAGCCCAACTATTCCTTTGTACCTCTCTCCTCTACTCCACTGCCACTTCAGAATTTGTACAAGTGCTTTTAAGTGGTGATCTTTTTTTTTTTTTCTGACCTGGCAAAATTGATGCATGGTACAGTTGTACAAGCTCCCTAAGAATTCCAACATAATGTGGAAAAGCTTACGCAAATACTATGTAAATAAGAAATATATAGGTAAGAAATAGTAGTGGCTAATGCAAGACGGTGTGCTTTCTGCTTCTTCATGAATAGAACTCTTACTTTTAACCATCCCTGTTTCTTCTCTTGTCCTCATGGAGCACTTCCTTGTTGCCACTGCTACTATGATCTACTTTCCAAACATGAGGATTCCCCAGTCACCCTTGCCAAACCACCATTCCAGGGACATGGCTGCAAGTGCCAAAATGTAGCATCCAAGACAAAGTCTACCATTTTCCCATTCCTATCTACTATATATGTAAGTTATATATATATATATAAAAAAACCCCTTCTCCAAACAACAGTTAGTTGCCACCTCTCCTTAAGGATATGAAAATTCACCAGTAAAATTAAACAGAATTCCAAGGCCAGGATCCAGCAAGCAAGTCTGATCAACCTACATGCTACATGCATTATACAGTATGCTAAATGCATATATTAAGATGGTGCTGCAAGAGCCTTAACTTCTATTTCTCTAGACACATATTCTTTAATTTAACATAGCAGATAACCTTGCAGGTTTAGTATTAAAATAAAAACAACTGCTCAGTCCACTAAGCAGACTTTGTTTTCCCATAATTAAGGCAGCCCAAAATAAGAAAAAGAGGATCAGTACTCTACAAAAATAAAAAAACCCAAAATCTGGACTTATTGTTTTAGAAACCTAACCCCATTATTGCTTTTGCTTTCCATACTGCCCATGGCAGTGGACAGAGTTTTTGCACCACTACAAAGAAGACACTTTTGAAGACATTCACAGTCAAATGTAGCCCTTTGCCCATGTATGTAAAAGCCTTGGTGATTACAGTCCATTTGATTCTTTCCAGCTGTAAACATTATTTCTCAAACTTCCAAATCTGGTTTTTATCTGCAGCATTACAAGTTCTCATTTGCACATCAGGCCGCCCCTCTGTCGTGCGATAAGCACTAAGGCACTTTCCCGACTGAGGATGATAAATAGTTCCGTCGCTTTTGAAATGCCATATAACATTTTCTGGGACAGGAGATCCATCCTTTGGGCAGCTCCTCATACCAATGAAATCCTTCTGTTCAGGAACTTCAGCACACAGTTCAGTTACAGAGTTGAATCTAATCTCCTTATTTGACGTGTATTCAAAAAACTGATTTCCTCCTTGACCATGGCATCCAAAGAGAGACAGGTGAGCCCCTGTGGGATTGTGTTCTGGTAAGGCATAGTCAAGGCATTCTGAGGATATGCCCATGCTGCGGATAGCACCATGCCAGCCAGGACGATCTTCAGGCACGTGCAACTCGGAAAACACGTTCTTTAAGTACCAGTTAAAATCCTTACACTTCAAACGTTCTCTTAGCAGCTTTCTTTCAGATATATCTCCATAGTTTTCTTTCCTTGCTGAAGGATTTCTGTTGTAAAAATGCTCTTTAAACTCATCCATCCACACCTCAGCAGCACGCGCTGTGTTCTGAAGGAAGTTTGGTCGAGCATACGGTGCTTTCTTTGGAAACACATGGCCCACATGGGAGCACGGGTGAATCTCCAATGTGCCCCCACACTGCCAAACCCTAAACGAGAGCTCCAAGTTCTCCCCTCCCCAAACATCCATACCCGTATCATACGTGCCCAGGTACTCAAAATACTTCTTGCTGACAGCAAACAAGCCGCCAGCCATAGTCGGGGACCTGATGGGGTCGGTTTCAGATTTGCGCCGCAGACGTTCGTGCTTGGGCACCGAGTGCCACTGAAACGTCAGCCGCCAGTCAAAGCCCCCGATCATGGGCTCTGTGGTTTGCATGTAGAATTCAAACGTGTTCCAGTCGATGGTGTCAATAACAGGACAAATAACAACGGTCTCGTTCTCAGCGATCCTCTCGAGCAGCGGTTCCAGCCAACCAGAGACACACTCGCAGTGACAGTCGAGGAACGTAAGGACGTCACCAGTGGCAAAGGTAGCTCCGATGAGGCGCGCGCGGACCAGGCCCTCCCGCTTGTTGGTTCTTATCAGACGGACCCTTTTCAGGTTGCTGATGTACTTCTCCAGGTCAGCCTTCAGGTACACTTTATCACTCAAGTCGTCGACCAGTATGATCTCCTTCAGCAGGACAGAGGGCGATGTCTCGAGGACGCTGTGCACGGTGCGCAGCAGCGTGGACCATGCTTCGTTGTAGAAGGCAATCACCACGGACGTAGTGGGCAGCTGCCGGTAGCTGTAGGCCTTGGCCCGGCACGCGGGCATGCGGTTGTCCTCGATGTGCCGGTGCAGGGAGATCCTGTCGCTCAGGTGCACGTTGATCGCATAGCTCTCGATCAGCTCCTCCTCGCGCTTCCTCTCGCGGCCGCTCAGCGCCAGCCGGGCGGCCTTGCCCCACTCGCCGGGCGCGCGCGGATCCGCCGGCGGCTTCTCGTACACGGGGCGCGCCAGGTCGAGCGGCTCGCGCGCCCCGCCGGGGAGGCGCCGCGACCGCCCGCCGCCGCCCGCCGTGCCGGTGCCGCCGCCCGGGTACGACAGGGAGAGCTCGAGCGCCAGGAAGGCGGCCGAGAGGAGGCCGAAGAGGGCGCAGCCGCGGCCCAGCCACGTCCAGCCGCGCGCCCGGCGGAGCCGCATCGTGCCGCGCGGCGGAGAGCGGCACCGCCGCCTCCCGCTGCTGCTTCCTCCTTCTCGTCCCTCTCCTCCCGCCGCGGGACGCGGCCCGCCCCTGCCGCGCGGTTCGCTCCAAAAGTTGTCGCTTAGCGAAGGGGGCCGAGACTCCCCGCGCCCGCCCCGCCCCGTCCCGCCGCGCACTCACCCAGCCCCGCGGCGCCCGCGCTGAAGGCGACGCCCGTCACGGCCGCCTTGTGCCCGCGGAAGGGGCGGATCAGCGCGGGGTCCTCCTAGGGGGAAAGACGGGGACAGTGTGAGTGGCGCCGGCAGCCCGCCAGGAGACCCTCGGCGAGGCGCCTGCCCCAGGGCCGGCCCTACCAGCGCGGCGGCCATGGCCGCCCAGCGGCGGCACCGCGGCGCCCTCAAACGCCGCGCGCTCCAGGCGCGGCCAGCCGAGCCCCGAGCGCGCGCCGCGTCTTTGGATCCGCCCATTGCCCCCGATCCATCGCATCGGTGCTCGGCTCGCGCCGTTGCCTGGCTACGCCGCGGGCCGGCAGAGCGTCCTCCGCCGGGGGTGGGGCCTGCGCGGCCGTTGCCCTTGCGCCATGCGCATGCGCCCTGTGCGCGTTCGCCGCCTAAGGGTTGTCCGTTACTGCTCTCGAGCAGTGGGGGGTGGTGCTGCGTGAGGGGGCGGGCGGGAGCAGGGTGTGAGTAGCGGCAGTTGGCTCGCGCTGTGTTTAAAATTCTACCTCTTTAGTAGAATAAGTCTCATTTTAGAATCTGTGAGTGCTTTTGGTTGTTTCTCCTTGATTTTTTCCCCTTTTCAGGTTATCGGTGGAGGAGGTAAAATATTAAGAGCTGTGGAAGATCTGAGTAATGTTGCCTGAACACTGTTACATTTAAATTGCTGCTTTAGCGCTTCAGGGAGTAGTTTTGCATTGAGCTAGTGTAGGTGCTAAGGTGCTATTGTATCCTTAAGTTGCCTTTTCCCCATAGATTCCTGGCTTCTTAGTCTATTCTAGCACTCATATTTTGTATAGGGACCAGTTTCCTCTAAGCTGTCCTTAAAAAAAAAAAAAAAGTGCAATTTGAGTAATTTTGAGTAGTTTTGGTTAGAAACATCAACAAAACTATGGTGTTACTAGTGCTCTGAATGTTTATGCAGCTTCATAGTAAGCTAGAGAGGGGAACCAAATCACTGAAGAAAAATACCGTGTAGATACCTGTGTTAGCAAAAATAGGGGCAGCTACATTTAGCAAAAGGGAGGGAGTAGGTTACCAAAACTGAGGTTCACTTCAAGTGGGAAGAGAACTACCTTGAATCTACCCTGCAGTTACCTCTTTGTTCAGTCTCTATTTTAGAGAGCTTCATCTCACAAACTGGTACAGAATCAGGTCAGTAATTAGGGCACTGTGAAAGTTTCTTAAGTTGCATACTCTAAATCAATTATGCCTAACCATCAAATACAGCTTTAATATAATAATTAAATAATTTTAAAGGCAGGCTTGTCACAAAAAGAATCCGGATATTTATGCTAAAATCTTCTGGTTCCTCCATATATTAGTCTTATACAAACTGGTGATTTATCTTTACAGCTTCACAAAGTAAAAGTAGGTTAAATGAGTATTGTACACGTTGACTTTAACTTGCACTGAAGTAAAGTTTTACTTAGTTCTCTCCTTCTTTGTTCTTGGGATTTTTGTTTCACCCTCTAACTGAGCTCACTTTGTGTTTACTCATATGCTTTGGTTATCACAAAGTTTCAAAAAAGGTTGATAATGAGAAGAGTTGAATGCATTGCATTATTCAGTGCTGCAGTAGTGACTAATAAAACAAATTGTTGGCCTCCTCACCACTGCTGAAGCTTTCCACCATTCTTCTGACCATCCTCTTCATTCTGGCTTTATATGCAGTGTCTGATGACTTTCAGCAGGTAGGTAACCAGTTTGTTTAGCTTTAGATCCAATTCCTCTGAGATGCAATATTATTACCATGCTTTGAATGGTCAAGGTTATCTGTGATCTCCTTTTCATTTCTCCTCCATGAGAGGAATTGCCCTCATTGCTGCAGTAAATGTGTAACGTGTCTGATACTGTGTTTCAGATAGCTGTATTATGGGGTGCACCATATGGTGCAAGGTGTGTTGCAGAAGTTCCTGAAAACCTGTTGGATTTTAAAGTATTCCCCAGAAAAAAATGTAAAAATTTTAATTAGAAAGGAAGATGAGAGTTCCTAGCCATGCTCAATCTTTTTCCATTTGCTGCCTTTGCAGCTGTTCCTTTTTATGCATATTTTTGCCCTTTATTCTGGGTGTTGGTCATAAACTGAAATGATGGCTGCTGGTAAAATTCTTGACCTGCAAAGTGCCATGTGATGGGCATAAAGCAGAGGAAGGAGTATGACTATGGAGAAGGAGGGAGAGGCAGGCATCCTTCTCCCTTTGAAGAGCTGGAAAGTTGTTTTACTGATTACAGGATTTACCAAGACAATCTATTCCTTGATGCCCATCCTCACCTGAGAGCACTTTGAAGACTCCCACTAGCAGTAGCAAGCAAAATATCCCCCTGCTGTAGACTTACATGATTACATATAAGGATTATAAGTATACAGATGGTGGGTAATCTTTTACAGTTTTCATAGTGATTATTTTTATCTCATTTTTTAAAAAAAGGATTATTTCAGGATAAACGTGATTTCTAATGACAGAATTATGAGTTGACATTGTCTTGCTAAGGTTTAGAAAAATTCTTCTGTATTTTACAAGTGTCATCTACTGTGTCAAGTTGTTGTACACTGTGATGGCAAAAATAAATGGTGCATCAGAAAGTATTTTCCAAGCATTATGCTTCCCTGGGCTGTTACTTCAACAGCTGTGAAGATTATTCATGGGTACTGAGTTACTGAAACATTATCTTCTATACATTTAATTTTTTAATAATTTGCTATGAATGAGTCTTCTTTCCCCATGAGCCCTAAAATTAGTGCAGATTGCATGCTCCTAGTTGGAAAGGACATATTTTATCTATGTATAGAATTCAAGGACACATAGACAAATATAGCATGGTACAAAGCAACCATAGATTACATCAATCCCATGGTATTTCACAATAAGTAACCTCATGTGCACAAGCGGACCATTTTAATATACTAGTCCAACTGAAATTGTCCCATCTCATGTGGGGACTTGACTTCGTAATTTTAATATTACCTTAATGTGGAAGTTTAAATGCCTTTCCTTTCTTTAAATTCCAGCTTCCCACATGCACACAGAGATTTTGTTTTATGTTACTATATTGGCTGCTGTTGTGTTACAGGTGCATGGATATTTAGGTTGCAGGGGGCCCTCTGAGCCTTGGGCTGCTGGAACAGGGTGAAGTGGGTGACAATGTGGCTTGGGCCTAGAGGGGGATGTGATACAAGCGCTCCCTGGGTGAGGTGGTTGTTTATTCAGTTGCACTCAGCACAGCAGAAGACTGTAGCCTGCACAACAACAGATTAGCTTAAAAGTTGCAGACCCTTTTGCCCCAAAATCTTCTAGTCTTTGAGAGCTACTGGGTTTTTGTGGGTGTTTTTTTTGTTGATTTTTTGAATTCTCTTCTGCCAGGTTAAAACAGTTGTGAAAAGAGGTGTTCGGGCTGTAAGTCACTTGTGGAAGATTGCTGGTTTAGAGAAACTCTGTTGTCAAAGTCTGTTCACCAACAGAAGCAAAAATGTGGGAAAGGGTGGGGATTTTGTACAGAGAGATTGAAATGCAAGGATGATTCTGAACATCTTTCATGTCTTTTTTAGCCTAAAGAAATGTAAGTGAAGGTAGGCAGGAAAATATACTTTAAAATGGTATAATCTGTTTTTTTTAAGACCTTTGAAGAGAGTTTAGAAAATACTTTTACTCCAAAGATGGCCCTCAAATATTTTTATTGGAAAACCTTGGGTTAATGCTTTTTGTATCACTTGATCTGGTATAAAATATCTGTATTGTTTCCATAGGCTTAAGAATAACATCAGTTTCATCTAAAAGAAATCTAAATGTTATGAAGTCATCCATGAGTGGGAAGAAGTTTTACTTTGTGTTTTGAGTGTTAGAACCACATGTATGATAAATATAGAGAAAGTTCAGGAAGATTTTTCTCGTTTGTGCTACACTCAACAAATACAACCGTAAAATAAATAAATAAAAATTGCTAAGCCCCATGCATTGTTGTTCAGTATATTAGCTTGTTGTAAGGCAGCATATAAACTGATATTAAAAGGTGTCTGGCTAATACTAAGTGTGGTTTTGATCAGTACTTTTTCAGCTGGAAGAAGCTGCAGCCCTTCTAAAATGAATTATAGTACTACAGGCCTACTGTATTGAAATGTCTATAATATTTTTATTTCATTGTTCTGTTTCAGCTATGTAATGTTATTTCCAACACAAATCCTTTTTACACATGGGGTTTTCGGCTTGCTGAGTTGTACTAATTATAACTGTCTTGTTCTGCAAAACACTGTTTGGATTCTTTTTTTCAGGAAACAGACAATTTAGGTATTACACACAAATCATGTGTGGTTTTCCAAGTAGGAATTAGTAGTAATTAGAAATATGTTTAAAAATTATGTAGAATGGGTTGGGTTAACAAGTTAAAAGCTTTTATTTCTTAAAGAATTGTTTTTATGGTTTTGTTGATTCAGGAAAGCTGGCAACAAAGTTATATTTAGAGGCGTATGCCTTCAGATGACTTAATGCGGATGTCATTGATTATTGAAATATGCTAAGGAAGCAGGGATATGTGATTGGGAGTTGCTTAAGTATGATGAAGATACACTGAAATCCAAAAACAACTTTTAATGCAGTCAGGTTAGTTTGAAGCTGGTGGATGTATGACATTTTTCCTTGTTTTGTATTGAAGGAATGAGACCTTCAAGTGCATCAAGGGAAGCCTGTATAGGAAAGCTACATAATTTAGAAGTGCGGCTGTAAGGCAAATAATGATCTAGACTATAAGTGGGAGTTATTCTGCCAGATAACTCATCTGAAAATCATGAGAATTTGTATAAAAATGGGAGTTATCCATAAATATTTATTTAATTAGCTTCTTTTGTGCAGAAGATATATATTTTTCTAAGACTCCAGAAATAAAATTTTAAAGTATTTCTCTCTAATTAGCGAAACACATTTAGCACAATAAAAATGTCTCATGTGATGATTATAACATGCAATGAAGTGCATGTGAACTTATGTTGGTGTTGTCTTCAATGCCAGATTAGAATTGTATAACAGTTTGTATGATATATATGCATTTTTTTGAATCTGTAAGAACATTTTTTACCACCATTTTTTTCTAGTGATGGAATTTTTCTGGCTGATGGCATTTCCTGGGATTTAATATAATGTTTTGTAGCAGTAACATCACAACTTGGCTATATACCCATTTGCTATATATATATATATATATATATACACACCCTATATACCCTGGCTATATACCCTAAATTTAAAAGATTTCTTTTTCTCTTTCTCTCTTTTATTTTAATGTTTTAATGAGTCCATATAGGAATGAATATTTTGTTGACAGTGCCATGGGATGTTGGTAAATATTTTATTTGTGTGCTTGCATCCAGCTTTTCTAATAATAAGTAAAGCAGTTGCTATCTAAATGGATGTGTGATAATGATGGCTGTTTGCTATTTATGCCATTTTTAATGTATTATATATTTTAAAATTACATATGTTGGAATAAAGGTCCTTTAGCAAGGTTTGTGGCAAGACATGTTTAAAATTAGGAGCTTATATGTGTCTGACTATGAAGTTTAGAGAAAATCTGAAATAATTTAGTACAGTGAAGCAAAGATTAGTCTAAATTTCTTCATGCTTAAGCGGATGCCGTAGAATAGAATTGGCAGAATATTTTGATTTAGTACAGTTAAGCAATGGCATCACCTAGTCTATATGAATATTATAATTAATATGTGGATATTTATTGTAAGGCTGAATCAACAAGAATGAGGTGACTGCAATTCATATAAGTGTTATTTGGAAATATGAAACTTGATGAAGTGTCTGCTTATTTATGTATCACAAGCCCATGGCATTTATACCTAAGGAAAACTAACAAGGAAAATAAAGTAGAAAATAGAATAAGCAGGAAGGAGAGAAATGAAAATAAGAAATTTAACTAGAAAACAACTTTTAATATCTGAGATAACCTGCCCAATTTTAGAAAAAAAAAAAACTCTTTGTGAAGTTAAAAATATTTGAAATCCAATTCTGGCTTAACAAATTTATGAATAAAAGGTGACAGTACATCTGTTTACTGGTTGTTAAGGAGAAATTTGAATATAGCAGAATTTATATTAAGAGGTACTTTATAAGTTCAAGTTTTAAACTAAAGTTTATTTTTTTATTTTTTTAAAACTAAAATTGGAAAGTGAAGTTTTGAAATATTAAAACTGGAGGTTTTTGACTCAGCTTTCCAAAGGGAAATAGTGCATACATATGCATTAGATTTAGCTAGAAAAAAATGTAGAAATGTATCTTTTATCACCTCCAATGACAATTGCTTACTATATTTCAGGAATCCAAAGAGCTGCTAGAAACAGCTGTAATCCAGCCCTAATCCAGAGCATAACGGTGAGGCTGGTTGATGATATGCAGAGGAGGCCTTAACACTGACATGTTTTTTGTTCCAAATTTAGAGGAATAAAACTTGATAGCTCTGAAAGCATAGGTGTTAACTTGAGGCTTTGGGGTCCTAGTGGGCATGAGTGAAAAATTACAAGATGTGCATATTATAGAAAAAAATGGGCGTGCATTTCAACAGAACAGAAGGCTGAAGTGTTTGAAATGAGTCTTCCTTCTCTGCTGATCAGAATTTATAGCTTGGAGCTGCTTGGATTCATGCTTCAATCAGTGTGCTTGAATCGGCCTTAGAAATGCTTCAGGGCTGCCCGGCCTTGCTGTGTGGTTCAGTTACAGCCTGACTTTTGGGGGGTTTCCCCTCTCTTTTCCAGCATGGACACATACACCAGAAGGGAAGTGTCCTGGGCTGCAGCAGGACTGAGCCGCCTCCGGACTGTTCCAGCGCACGTCTGCTGGGCAGTCCAAACTTAGGGCATAAGTAGCCACTCTGTGCAGACAGGAGCCTTAGAAGTATTAATATGTGAACCTTGATATTGCCTCACATCCTTTTCGTCCAGCTTATCTTCCCCTTGGATTGCTAGATGCAGGCTGGTTTTACTATGGAATGTCTTTAGCAGGGGTATGTGATAATTCTGCTTTCTACCATTTTTCCAGAAGCTGCACTGCAGTGTGGCACTGCGGGGTCTCACTGGCTTCCTTTGTAGCCTCCTACACAGACAGCCAGGGTGAAACAGATCCTCTCTAGATGACTGTTGTTCAGCTGTGCAAGTTTTCACGCAGCACTGGTAGCTTCAAATGCTCTTTCCTGGCCATATCTGCCAGATGGGGCAGGCTGATGGGCCACATCTCTGACAGTGTTCCCTATCCTGAATGCTGCTTGCAGACACAAGGAGCAGTGGCTGGAGATCAAAGTTGTTGAAGCAAACACAGGGAAGATGAAGGCTGGATGTAGAGCTTCGGGAGCAAGAGAGTAGTCTTGATGTAATCTCCCAAGGAAACAGTGATGGATTTTAGTAAGCCAAAGCTCACCTAGAATTGAGGCTAAAGAGGAGTGTGAAGAGCATCAAAAATTTCTTCAAGTACCCTGGCAGCAAATGGAAGGTTGTGGAAACTGTGGGTGTACAATTCAGTGCAGCTGGAGACCTACTGATAAAAGGAAATGGAAAAAAGCTAGATACTTCATGCTTTTTGCTGCTTTCATTTATTAAGTTTTTTAATTTTTGCTCCAAGCTCCCAGTTCCCTGAGCTGACTAGCACAATTTGAAGGGATTGACTACCAGTGTATAACATCACTTTTCTATTTTGCTTTCCATGAAGCTTTGGAAAAGCCTCCTTTCTGCTCATGTTTTTCTTCCCACCCTCTCCTTTCATCTCTCACTCAACATCCTTTGTCCACAGTGTGTTAGCACTTGGTTTCTTTCCCCATCTCTAGGTTACTGGAGTATTAGGTGATACAAGTTTCTCCTCAACTTCTGTTGTCCAGAGTGCAGCCTGTGTACCTGATAAGCATTTCTCATGGTAGCAGCAGATATTTAACCAGAATTGGTTCCCCACACTGTCACAGGAACTGCTGACCTGGACATGGTAGGAAGAAGAGGAGCAGAGAGGAACTCAAACCAGTTTTGTGGGTTAAGAACATAGTAGATTTAAAGGATCTGTTGTAACCAGGTCCGGTTACAATCAGGACAGGGCAGCTTGCTCAGAACGGGTAGAAGCTTTTGCAGGTTTTGCTGGACAACTGACAAGGCTGAATACACAGATATTTAACAGGTTGCAACTTGACCATTTTTTTTCCTATGGGATAGCAAAAAAAAAGATTCCTGGTACCAAGAGAACCTCCTTGGCAACAGTCAGCTCTTCCTGAAATTTGGAGGTGGCAAAATAGCAGCAAAGTGTCAAGTGTTACAAGAAAAACAACACTTCACTCTCCAGTTTCATTTTTGGAATGGGCTAAACCATTTTACCTAAAAGCTTAATTTTCTTGTACTATACAGTTGTATTAGCGTGGTTTTCGGTTAGGGTGCATTTTTCAATGAAGTTCCCTCAGAAACCCCACATTTTAGTTACAGTACAGGCATCATGCTTTGCCCTGCTGAAGTAAGGCGAGGAAACCACAAAAGCATTTGTCTTGTACTTGGCAATATCTCACCTATAGTCAGTTTAGAAATACTTTCTATAGCTTAACTGTTTAACTGACTAAGCAGTGTTTGAAATTAAGGCTATGATAGCATAAAGGAATTTGGCTTTGTTTCAGGTTTTGAAAATATTGGAAATGAAGCCTGTCTTTGGGAAATAGAGTGGTCTGCTGCCTTTAGGATTAGCAATGAAGGAAGCTGATGCAAAACAGTACTGCATTCACAAGTAGAATGTTAACAGCTCATGATTCTTATCCAGTGATCAAAAGCACTTAAAAAATGCTGATCATATTGATTAGTATCAATCTTGATATCAAATTTGAAATGCTTGCAGTCCTTTTTTATTTAGAAAGAAGTTCGTTAGAGCTAAAGCTCTAGTACAGTTATGTTCAGGTTGTGTTGTGACTAGAGTACGCTTGGCATCCACAAAGCTTTTTAAAAAAGGCCCTTCAGCATCTCTTAACCTCTTGCTATAGAATTTACTTCATCCTTTATTGAAACGATAATGGCTTTTAAATGAAATGCATAGCACTAAGCTGTCAGTACAGAAGAAAACTAAAGTATTTCTGCATGATTAGGTCAGATGGCATCCAGATAGGTACAGAGCCAGAACACAGTGTATTAAAGATTTAGTATTATAAGTACTCCCCCCACACCCTCTATATGTATTTACTTAAAATCTTTTTAAGTTGACAGTTAGGGACATGGCTTAGCAGGTTTGGTGTTGAACCATTTACGGCTGGACTCGATGATCTCAAAAGTCTTTTCCAACCATTATGATTCTATGACAAAGGTCCGGAGCATTCCTCTTAAGAGAAAGTTGAGGAGGAGTGGAGAGGATGTTACCAATGCATATTTTATATATATATATATATATATATATGTGTATATATATATTTGGAGGGATGGTATAAAGATGATGGCTCTAAAGATGCCAGGCTCTTTGTAGTATCCTAGAATGTATTTCTCTTCATGACCAGTAACTTAATTCCTGACCATATCTGACTTCAAGATTAGTCATTAACTTAAGTTCAGACCAGTAGAGAACCGTTTTAAGAACAGTAGAAACACCTGAATAACATTATCTGCACCCAGACAAGCTTCAAATTTTGCTCATGATCCATTTTCAAAAGATACAAAGGTGGGAGGAGGAAGAGTTGCTCCCAGGATGACCAACAAACAGACCATTTCATTAAAAGATGCTTCTGCAGGGAAATAGGGACTCCAAGTTTTCTTCAACGACCATTTTAACAAGAGATAAAAAAAAAATCAAAGCCACTACAGACATTTTGACCATCTGAATTCCTGTACTGTTGGTCCTCCAGGATGCTCTTCTATTAACTTGTTAAGTATCTTGCTTGCAGTAACCTAAAGCCTGTAGTTATGGCATTTTGGATGGAAAAACAAGAAGAAAAGTATAGTTGATTATACTTAACAATATCATTTTGGAAGTATTTTTAAAATGGTATAATCTTCCAGTACTGTCATCTGGAGAAACTGATGGGACAGCTTTTTCAACAAGCAGTCTTAAAAGAACTAGGTTTGATGAGAAAAGTCTTTGAAACTACAAGGACAGCCTTTTTCTATTAGGAAAACAGCAGTATGAGTGTCAACGTTTAAAGGGCCCAACATGACCTTACAGAACATAACTAACACTGGCACCTTTTAAAACCATTTGTTCTACACACACACACACACATGCACGCATGCATGCACACAGCCACCATCAACCCTCCTTCAAAATTGCTTGCCATAACAGATCTGGGCCCTCTGATCCTCTTATTAGCATCCCATTGGTCAGGTCAGTTCAAGACAACAGAAAGGCAAGTGAAGTCCCCCTTTTTTTTTTTTTTTTTGGCTCAAATTTAATAATTCATTTGATCATTTGGCCCAAAATGATCACTTAATGATAATTTGCTTGTTGAATTCCATCTCCATGTCCAAATAGTGTCCATGGCCCTAGAGAGCTGCACATCCTTCCTCTGCTTAAGGATTTCTCAGAGTCACAGAGTGATTATTTTGACAGGGGCATCTGGAGACCATCTGGACAAATACCCCTACTCCAAACAGGGTCAACCCCAGCAAGTTGCCCAAAACCCTGTCTTGTCAAGTTTTGAGTATTTCCAAGGATGCGCTTCACAACTTTCCCAGGCTCCAGCATTTGATCACTTCTAAAGTACAAAAGCTTTTTCTTCTGTTTAAATGGAATTTCCTATGTTTCATTTTGTGCCTGTTGCCTCTTGTCTGTTCACTGAGAAGCGAGTCTCAAGTCTTCTTTACTCTTACCTGTCAGGTATGTTTAAACAGCTGTGGCAAGTTATACTTTGGGGAAGTATTTTAGCTTTTCTGGAGGGATGGAGAGGAAGGGGCAAAGTGAGAAAAGTGGATTTTATCCAATTCTTTGTTGAACCTATGAAATCATGGCAGGTCTAAGCACTTGACTTATTCTGCTGACTGCCAAAGATAGTGAGAAGAATTACTGAACGCTTATCTTCCAAACTGTCAGTCAATACCAGGTCCTAAATTTGTGGATCTCCATTCTTGTCCTTTGGTTTGCCAGTCACTCTGAATTTGCCTAATATCATTTAACTGAAGGAGCTTTGCCACATTTTTTAAAATGGGTAGTACTAGTAAGCAACAATAGTGAAATAAATATAATTATGAAATAAGTTTTAAGAGATTAAATTACTGTTGAAATGCAGACATGAGCGAAGGCTGACGGCAACACTTCAGAAGTTTAAACACTTTATTTAAACACTCTATTTAAGCTTGCTGTTAATGTTCTTAAGATAAACTTAAGTTTTCAGCCAAACTAACTAGTATCTGGCAGAGAAGGATGGGGAGCCTCCCAATGTAAATACAAAGCCTCTGCATACGCAAGAGAGAAATGTTACTTCCTTGCTTTTATACCCCTACACAAAATGGTCTCTGGAATGCTTTGTCTCACTCTAAAGGTTCAACTAAGTTTTTCTTAAGAGACAGAGTAAGTACTCAGCAAACTTTATGCTATTCTCTTCACATTATCTTCTTGTTATCTTTCTTTTGCTAATCTGCAATACAAATTCAGAACTGGATATCTCATCATCTATGTTATCATCATACCATGTTATCATCATGAACGTCCTTTCCTCCCAATCACTTTTTTTTTCCCCCCTCTCTAAAATTTTTCCATGCTGATTTATAGGAATAGGATAAAAAGAATGAGAAGTTACGTTTTTGCAGACCTTTCAAGTTGACAAGGGAGATTCATCAACATAAACCTATTTGTTTCTCTTCATGATTTCCTTCATGCTTGATAGGAACCAGACACCTGCAGAGCTACTTAGTAACATCTCGATGCTCCCTCATTTACTACTATTTTACAGCTTGGCATTGGTTTAGGTAGTAATGCACTGAGTTTTTAACTTCTAGGTAAAGCAAGATCCAGCTCAAGATCATGGAGCTACACATTGAACAACAAGCAGGGCCACTTCAGATGCCCACATGACACTGGGCATAGGGCAGAACTGCACTGTTTTAGAATAGTGATTCTTCCAGAGTGCTTCAAAGGAGTCCAGAGACCTGTGCTTAAGCAACCAAATGCCACTCGTAGAGAATCAGCTGTTAAAGCCCCACAGCAGTTGAGTTCAAACCAGGCACGTAATGGCAGGTCAGCTCAATCACTTGCCTGACTCTGCAGAGAACTACAGTGCAGATAGAGGCACCTGGTGTCATTACTGGTCTAAGTAATGGTCTTAATAGCACAGAAGTACCTGTAAACACTTCATGGCACATGCTGCAGTTTGATTTCAAGTTAATGACACAGTCCAGTTTTTCCTGCATGTGCTCTTCTAGCTTTTAATATAAGTAAGTGGTATATTCTAAAGTAAAGGAGACAAAGTCTTTCCGCTAAACCCACTTTAAAAAAAAAAACCAAAAAACTGTGCATGAACTACATTAGAATAACTGAACTAACCAGTGGGAAAAAGTGTGGCCTGAAAGAAGCTTTATTTAAATGTAACACTACAAATTGTTGACTTAGTTGAAGTCAAACCACTATTCCTAATCTCCTATCACAATCTTCTTGTTTATAAATTGATTTCAAAGTGAAAATGATGTATTTATATTTAATATTACATTACCTATTTAGTATTTTTTTAAGTACTGTTAGCATATGGAAAAACAGTAAACATAATGCAATTTACTTTTAAAGAGAGATAATAACTTCAAAAGACTAAGCTCCTGTATGCAGATAACTTAAGTGCTTTGAACAATGTATAGAGTTACAGTGATGTGATAGATTGTGCTAAGAACTTTCTTCCAGAAGACAGAACTCAGGTAGATCCTTTTCCTCGTTTTGGCACAATAAGCTACTCATTCCCAATGCCTTCCTTCTCTTCTAGACCTGAAAGGAGGAATCATCCTCTTGAGGTGTCTTCCAAAACTGTGCTACTACTAGATGTCTGTCACAAGGACCTCAAAAGCTTTTCAACAGAAAAAGCCAGCAGTCACCCTGTGCCTTAGCAATCATCAAACAGCAGGCTGTGCCTTTACTTAAGGAAAATCTACATAAAGTTTTGTGTATGATGATACTTACAGTCTTTCAGCGTATTTCAGCTTCAAGCTCTGAAAGAGGCATTCTAGGAAAGCAGACAGATGAAGATGTTCAGAATGCTGTTCGATACTGCTTGCTTTGCAATGAATTGAAGGGATACAAAAAAACCATATTTGGTTTCATTGACCAACTGTTGCTTCACAGCTGGACTGACACTTGTCACTACACCAGAACTGATATGGCAGATGTTTCAGTATTACAAAACTAACATTTACATCAATCAAAGCTGTTATTTTTCAGAAATCCCTCCACTAAGTATTTTTCCAAGCTTGAATTCCTAGCTTCTTCCAGAAAGGGAAAGCCCAAGGGCAACCCTCTACTTTTTTTTTAAAAAAAAAAACCAGATTTTTAGGTAGCTAGATTTGATAGGTGCACTCAGTAGTAGTAATCAGTTGAAAAGGAATTCACAAAACTGCAGAGATGATCAGACATGGCTGGAAGTAATGCTTCCATCTCTGCAATGGTAAACATCCTTATGGATAACTTCTAGCCATAGGTCTGTACGACTAACAAGCTATGAAATGGTCACTAAGTTGCATGTGGACGCAAAAGTAGTCCTCCGACTGCTCTGCAGAGGGTTCCTTGCAGCAGCTAGTTAATATTTTGAGCAGAACAGACCTTATCACTCTGTGTTATGTATAATGTATTAAATCTGCCAAGTCACTAAGAAAGCATTGGAGTCATGTCCAACTTGCTTTATTAGACCTGCTGTTCTAAGTACAACCTCTAGCTTTATAAATTGCAATTGAACAATGCTTGCCACCGACAGTCAGCTACTTATTTCATGCTGCCCTCTTCCAGGGGTTTTAAGCCCATCCTGTAATTTTCTAAACAAATCACTCTGGACAAAAAAATAAAACAAAACAAAACAAAAGGCAGTTAATACCTGTAGGAGATCTTTAAGTTAGACTTTGTGTAAACCATCTTGATGCTGCAGTCTCTCAAAGATGGTGGCTACATGGTCCTGAATACAGTCCAGGAGGGAAGAAAAGTGCAAGCAGCTCTCAGGCTCTTGACTCTCGCCCAGTAATTCTTTTTACTTTGACCTGAATGAGCAGGCCAGTTACGTCTGGAGATAAATAAACTGGAGCTGAACCCTCCATGCTGGCCATGCTGAGGAAAAGTTTAGAAAATTCAGAGTCTGAATTTCTGAGAGTCTGAAATCTTTAAGATCAGAAAATATGCACTGCTCAGAGGAAAGGGATGTAGAAAAAGTAGGAGCTCTTTAGAAACAAGCAGTTGCATCAGAAAAGCAATACTGATGTTGTGGCACTCTAATCACACAAGGCTCAGATTCTTCTGGGATTCGGCAGATGCTGGCACTCCCAGCAGAGATGGAATTCAACAGGCTTTTTGGAACAGGTCTCAGTAGAGTCAGCCATACAGGGGTTATCCTGCCATGAATATTAGATTTTTGTTTGTTTACTTTTAGCACACACACTACATAAAATGCTATTACTTTAAAAAAAAGGCCTGAACGTTATTTCACCAATTTAAGGCTGCTCACACAGTTGCTACAGCCCCTGTATTTACCCTTTGGCTTGTCATTAATGCATCTTTCCATTACTTTCTTCAGACTATTCCACAGTTTCATTTTCCTCTTCCTGTTAAGATCAATGCAGAAAAGAATGAGTCCTTTCAACTTTTCACCCTTTCCCTGAAACCAAGATTAGGTATTCAAAGATTTGCTGTCTTATACAAAATTATCATAACACTAGACATCCTGCTTCCAAAGTATTGAGTTATAAGCTACCGTTCAAATGGAATTCAGCCTAGAACTTATTTTATGTTAAAAAAATTACATTAAAATTTATATTAAGAGTTCCTATTGCTTGATTTTAATGCCGTGCACCTTTCCACCTGAAAAGGAAATTAACTTACAGTCACTGTAGCAAGAACTATTTTAAAGAATTAGCATGCATTTCAATCAGTACTGCACTGACATTCAAGAACTTCAGTCCCCATACAGACTGAGATGAACAGCACATTTATTTATTTCAGTTACAACAAGAAAGACAAGTCAACCTTACAACCAGAAAGGCAATGAAGGCCTCATTAGCTTAGTGATAACCATTTCATAATCTAGGCAACATGTTATGATTTCTTGAGATCACAAAGAAAACATCTCCTTTTAAACAAGTTTTCCTTATTTAGGTTTCACTTACTTACAATTTCCTGTAAGAACAGAAGACTGTTAGCAGGATCAAGAGGGATCACTGATGTATAAAGCCTACATCCTCCTCCCGGCCTGCACAAAAGCTGAAATGTATAATTTATTCCTCCCCTCACCCCCCGTGAGAATAGAGATATAATGCAATCGTGATCACAGCTAGTAGAAAGGGAGAAATTAAAGTCGATTTCCAAATGAGATTTATGATGCATAAAACTTTCTCACATAGAGGTGAACTTTCTGTAAGTAATGAAGCTATCCTCATTTTAAGCCAAAGCCTATCTGCAACTTCTGTAGAAAGCAGGGAGAGAAAACAGTGCTCACAAGAAAGGTTTCCCTGCACCTGCACACATATACTCTAGGTAAGAATTCTGAACTAAAGAAAATGCTAGAATCATGGGAAAACTTACAGTGAAATAAGTGTCAAGTGCAAAACTCCTTTCTAGAATTCAGTACATTGTTAAGTGCAATAGGAAAGACTGAATTCAGGAATGGTTGACAGTGGGATACAGTGCTACAGGTTGAACATGACCCAGACAAAGCCCAGGGAATGTGTTTATCCCACCATGAAGTAAAGACATGCCCGAGCTCGCCTCCCCAGCCTACACATTTCCACGGTTTGCCCTAGTGTTACCTCCTCCCTTCGTACAACCCCTTCAATCCTGCACTCCTACAAAGCACCACTTAAAGAATCTCCATTGTGCCCCTTATGCTCCGAGGGATTCTCCCACTGTGTTCAGCGATATAGCAGGAAAAGAAGAGCACAGCTCATCCCTAAGGCTGTTGTTCTACGCAGTACTAGACCTAGGAAACACTGGGAACTGCCGATCAAGTATGGTCCCATCCTTAGCAGTTTTAACATTACAGTTGAGGCAAACCATAGCTTTTGAGTCAATTGCTAACAGGTCATTTTTGGTACATGGAAATATTCATTAACTGAAGAAAAAAGTATGAATATGTATATACACACACATACTTTCACTGGCCTCACCTCAGTCAACTTATACACCCCTTACCACTCAAGTAAGGGAAATACAGTAGGCACTACTCACAGCAAAAAATCAGAATTGCAGCCAGAACTATTCGCTCCTGAGGAGCATCCTTTTGGCTCAGTAAAGACTCCTGCATACCATGGCTTACATTCATTCCATGAGGCAGCCACCATGATTTGGTTTACCAATGTTCTGTTTTAATGGGGCTGTTACCATCTTGAAATTACAGCTTAAGGTTAACCAGCAATTACAAAACATTTTTTTCAGTGTTTCCAGTGAAGGAGCTGAGAAAAAAAAATCTGTAAGAAACCATTGCTGCAATTTTATTTTAACAAAAGGGCAGATTTATTCATGTTTACAAACAAGTTTCAGAAACAAAAAGGAGAACATGTATGCTATCCACTAACAACCTTTCAAAATGCCAACAGCCCTCATGCTGCATGAAGGATTCTATAGATTTGAAAAAAAAAATCACAGTTCCACTCACAGTTCACCAAGACAGCACTAAACTAACATGTTTAGACAAAAACAAAGGACTAAGATTCTGATGTATTTTGATTTAATCCATTTTGCCCAAGATAACAAATATTTCAAGCAAGTTCCATCACATATTGATGTCCTGCATTAAACAATCCTACTAAGTTCTGAACAAAAGTTATTTAGTAAGTTTCTCAAAATTTTTTAAAAATTAAACAGTTGTTTCAAAACCATTAAGTAGTAAATGTATTTAAGAAACTAATTAGGACAGAGGCCATAACTTCATTAGAACACCACTGCTCATGTTTTTACAAAGCATTAGTGTTATCTATTTGGCTATTAATATTAGCAATTTATCTACAATATTTAACAAGGTAAATTGCAGGCAAAATTTAGTACAGTTTCAATAGAAACACCCTTTTCCTGAAAATACAGCAGTATTTGAAGGACTTTTTTTTGTTTGCTTTTGTGTTTTTTGTTTTTGTTTTTGTGTTTTTTATGGTTTTTTTTCTCTGCATCATTTATAAGGAAGCTTCCCATCTATGAACAGGAACAAAAAAGTATCTACAAACCTTGTAAACAGATCTGTATCATTTATAAACATAAATAATCCAAATTATTAACAGCCAACAGCAGAAATTAAAGTATCAATTCAATGATCCAGGGCCACCTTGCCCTTCCCAGCCTTCCCCTCAAAAAAGGATCAAGATAAACTAAAGCTCTGCTAACACACTGTTCAGGACCATTCTTAAGTACAACAGATGATCCACAGGTCACTTATGCTGAGTTACTGTTTATCTGTCAGAGTTCATTATTACTCCCACCCCCAGAAAAGCACCCTCCAGTCTGGCAGAAAGCTTTTTTTTTTAAAAAAATAAATCTACATTCGTACAAGTGTGTCTTCTGTTGAAGTCCAAGACAAGAGTATCATCTTGTCCATCATAATGTGTGAAGAGACCCAGTTTCAATTTCTTTACAACGCAGCTAGTGTGTTAACATTCAGCTTACAATCAGAGTGATGTTTCCAAACTATGTAGCGGGCTCCCTGGGGATGAAGAGGTAGCAGACTTGTTCATGTCTGTTGTAAGGTGAATTCCACTGTCAACCGCATTGTTATTTTTATTGGGAGAGGGTGGGGGAGTAAAGTTGCGTTTCGTTGGAGCATCATCTTCAGCATCAGTATCATCAATAAGGGGAATATGAGGCTCGGAATCTTCTATTCTAAACTCAGGATGCGTCATAAAATTGTGAATTGAACTTCGTGTCTCAGGTTTCTGTAACCCCTCGTATAAGGAGCTACGAAATGCATTCACCACTCGGATCTGGAAACAACAACAACAAAAAAAGACTGTTAAAATGCTGCGGGCTTACTAGCAATGACATGGTTCTTATGAGTTTGAATCCACAAACAGCTAGACATGAGCGAATCGAATTGTATGTGATGCAGTGGAACTTGCAATAACTGTAAAAATGAAGAGCACTTCAGTAGAGCACTGCCAGTCTACACAGTAGGAATAAAAATTGTGAGAGAACTGCAAAAAGCTGAAGGGCCTAAAAAATTCAGACATGGCACTAGAATCTTCTCTGGTTATTTAGCATGGGCTAAGCATTTTTCAAAAGTGAGGCAAATGTTTTTGGGATCTACTTTTTCACAAGTGATTTTTTTTTAAAGTATTGAGCAGGGAAAAGGCTGAAAGTAAATTAGAAGATAAAAGGGTTACTAAATCTCATGCTAGGAATTAGGATGTCAACTGACTATGAAAAAGCCAAGCAAGTGTAAGCCGAATGGAACAATGACTAGACAAAGTGTCATGCAAAAAAAGGATATTGATATAACAGCTGTAAATATTCGAGTATATATCCATTTACCACACTGGAGAAAGTGTCTTACTGAGTAATGACCTGCAAGTTTAATACCAGGACCAGGAAATTGCACAGTGTACCATACATTTCACATATGGCCATGACAAGTGGCAACTTTAAAGAAATCAGCACAGAGTATGACAGATTGTCAGGCTTAGTTTAACTAAATTTTTAATTTACATTGAGTTAATGAACAAATATCCTAGCTTGAAGGTTTCAAATATTTTCATTGTTTAACTACCTTTTTAATTTCTGTCAAAAAAAAAAAAAAAAAGTTATAACATTTTTAACTAAATGTTTTGGAATGAGGTTAAATAGAATAAAAGCAATACAACTTTAGTTTTCTAACAATGCCTGTCCAGATTGATACTGGTTTAAGCTTTTCAAATTGCAGTTGGAAGGCTGAAACCACCTACTTACAGCCCCCTTTCTCCTCCCAAGCCCCACACAAGTCCCTGGCCAAGAGCAGGGATTGAGGATTCATTTATGAACCCTCATAAAGCAAGCAATGTCAGGTAAGAGTTGAAACCCCTCTGACTAACACTTTCACTAGGATACAGTTTCCCTTCTTGCACCATCCATCCTATTCAATTCTCAATACCACTAGAAAACTCAACCTTTAAGTAACAAGAATTTTCTAAGAAGGTTTAGTTCAAATCTAAAAGTTCCTGTGGCATAAGCACAAGCGGGCAGAAAATCTAGCATAAATAAAAAACTTCTTACTCTTACAAAAGAATAAGTCCCATTTAAAGACATTTTTAGCACATTCAAGGCAATTTATTTCAAGCTGAGAGAAGTATCCCATGAGTAGCACTTCCATTCAGGATGCACTGAATTCCTTTGTAAGCAAGTATAAATGGACTTCCAGGTGAAGAATTGAAGCTGAAAGTTGAAGCAGAACTGAAGTACTGACCTCAAAAGCTGAGATATACCAATCTCCCTCACTGTAAATGGAGGATACTCCAAAAACAACACACTAACAAGTTTGTTCTAATATACAGTGCTTGAGTATGTCTTACATTCTGATGGCATTTTTCAATATCAACCTTGAACCAAAACAGCGAGGAATTCCCCTACCCCTTCAAGAGGACTTCCAACAGAAGCAGTTTGCTCAGAAGTGACATAAATCCATATCTTTATATTACAAATATATAGCTGGGTCCCACTGACAACAGAGTGCATTAAGGTAAGTAGGGTTGTCCTACTGTAATGACCAGTACAGAGAAGAAAGGAAATATAGTGTTACTGTGATTGAAAAGGGTTAGGACAGTAGCTGATGCTTCACTGTTCTCATCACAAAAAAACTGAGCACACTCTTAAGGAGCTACTTAGTTATATGAACTTTAAACCAAGACTAGGATATTGCATAAACTGTTCTGGCAGTTACGAAGCAAATGAGCAGTGACAGTGTGCCTAACTGATCACTTGCAATGCCCCTCTCGGGCATGTCGCATCTCTGATATTCTCCCACTGTGCCACTGATTTTTGTGATAAAATGGAATATGACTGGCTCATGAGACTATTTTTCCCTGGCTTCCAGATGGTTCTATCAGGAGCAGTTACAGAGAAAAAAAAATGGCTGAACTGGACAGCTGGAATTATCAGAGGAATACAAGTATCTCCACATCAAAGGCTGGATTCATACGCAGGCTGAATGGTTTGTATCATGACACAGAACTCTTGCGTGAACACGAGACTTGGAAGGAGTCCGGCCATGAAGGCAGAAATCAGAGTATCAGCATTTTTAGTTACACATGAAGGCTTTATTTTCAATTTCCTAAGATTATCAGACAAGTGAGGTAACTATAAATAAACAGCGTTTAAGTGAAGAGCAAACAAGACAATTTGTTATCTGTAATTTATACTGTCATCACGCCTTCCTCGTATTAATACCAGAATAGGAAGGAATGCTACAAGCACTCCAAAAACTCCTAGCCAGATGGCTGCTTAAGAGTTGCAACCTGACTTCACAGGAATATTTGAACTATTTCCCTGGAAACAACTCTCTGAAAGAGACACGATGAGGTCATACATCTGCTTCTCCTTAATACATGTTATCAAAAGCTGGTCTCCTGGCCGGTCTAGCAATAGGCAGTGCTTTTTAATGGGGAGAAGAATAATAAAGCCCTGTTATTGCAGTGTTTTATCCAAATTGGTCATTTGAAGTAATGACAAGTTGCAGCACCCCCTAGATTGTGTTCAAATGTCAGCACAGCATAAAGTTGCTCTGCAGACAATCTGGAATGCTTCATTAATGTTCTTGAGCATATTTAGCAATACAGGTTACTCATCAACATTTCTAAGTCAGAGATGGAGTTCTGCTCATCCTTACTGTTAAAATCTACTTTTCATTTAGTGTTTCTGAGATACGCAAATCTGTGAGTCGAGTCTCTCAACATTACTGCAAGGCAGGGAAATATCTTCTTTTGCCAATGGAGAACAAGTACAAGAGACGTGAGCTTGTTGTACAAGCACCTATCTTAGCCAAGCCAAAATTAAGTTGTCAGAAGAGGACATTTCTTTAAGGCAGCTCCTGAAATTAAGGATCTTCATCCATCCAGCAATCTGAAAGTTTTAAAGGGGGTTGGAGAGAGGTGGGGGGGAAAGAAAAATCAAGCAATCTTCCCACAAGGGACAATTATTTTAGAAAAAAAATAAATTATTTAACCAGCCTCTAGGAAGTTACAGAAGAAGGTTGAACATGTAATGTATAGGATGTAACACAATTAGGATGGAAAATTATTTCAGCAATAATTGAATACTGACATTAGTATCTATAACTCGTTCTACATTTTCAGATGCCAGAACTTAAGCCTATATACATGAATAATTAAATCTCTACAGAAATGGAGGCTGAAAACAAAATGCCACTTGGAGCACAATATAAAGAGGATAGAATTAAGTTGTGACAAAAACTTCATTTTCACTGATCGCTTATAAACTGCTGCCAGAAGAACCTAGAGAGGAAAAAGATATCATTCAAATTTGAATGAAAATTTCACCACTTAAGCCTTTTTTTCTTTTTGTATTAGCTGATTATGTTTCTTCTGCCTGTACACATTTAAGAAGCCTCGATTCGCCACCTGAATCCTGATGTTGAGAAAGTTGTGTTATTTAGTCAAAGAAATTCAAAGGCAAAGATTCAAAACTTCCTTATGGGCTACAAAGAAAATGTGTTTAGTGCTCTAAGTACATTCATTTCTCATAATATCATTTGTTTTTTCCATCTACTTATTTTACCTTTTGAAGTATACTGAAGTGTGCTATAGTGCAAGATACCTACTTTTGTTGGCCTAGTTCCATGGTTATCAAGTATTCAACTTATTTAACATCCGTCACCCTAAGAGGCATATACTCGAAAATTTACAACAGTTTTCCCGTTTTTCTCTTAAAAATCCCTCTGCACATGAATGGATGAAGGCACAGGATGCGCAGGCTCACAGCTTTCATATGAAAGTCTTTTGTTGCAACTGTTCCACCTGTTCTCAGCCCTCTAAGAAAAAAAGTCTTGAGGACTCCACTTTGTGTCAAAGCTTTATGAAAAGCCTGAACGATGATTTTTGAATACTAAGGAGAAAATGAGAAACGTTAGGTATGTGAATTAGGAAATGTTAATTTCATGCACTTTAGGAACACACACTCACACCCCACAGTAGTAGAAGCAGTAGTAGAGGAAAACACTACATGTGTAGGGGTAGAAATATTTGTTACATCATGGTGCTGGCTGGCGATGGAGGGTTGCCGCCTTAGAGCCCCCTGAATGGTACTTCCACTCTGGAAAGCATTCACTACATCCATCTGCAAGGAATCAGAGATTGTGACAGCTTGCTCAGCAAGAGAGAGAGAGAACAAGAGAAAGGACCATCCCATCTATAACACACAAAACGTAAAGAATAAAAGGCACTTTTTATAGAGCAGATACACAGGCAAGAGTTGCATTTAGAGCTGAAGAAAAACAGAGAACCCTGAGGGAATACACATCTGTCCATACCCCTTTTTGAGAGTCTCTGCCACACGACCTAGAACTACCATCTCAGTCAAGGGATTGGGGATGGAGAGAAAACAATTTCCCTCAGAACAGCTACTGTGTCCTACCTTTTTCAAGACCATACCTGAGTTTGTATCCTGTTCAGGCCCCTAAACCACAAGATCTGACCACGACGCAGTTCTCTCTCAGCATGATCAATCTCCTCTACATCTTCTGCTAGTTCTTCTTCGGGAATCTCTTCCTTTTGTGTTCCATGACCAGCTTCTTTAAGGAATTTCAGACGGCTGGTTGGAATTGTTGAAATCAACTAATAGTGAATAAAAACAGGAATCAGATTTTTTTTTTTTCTTTAACATAATAAACCGAATACCAGACTTCAGGCTTAACAAAATATCCTGCTTATCAAATTATAAAAACAAGTGTAGTGCATTAACACAGAGCAATCACTTCAGCCAAATAGCTGCAAAGCTGGGAATTTCCTTACCATCTCAACAGTTAAATTTTGATTACAAACCTAAATAATACTTACTAGGCACACAAAAAATCCACTATGGGATTAACGGACCACACTACGAAGGAGTCAAAGAGTCATTAATATAATAGACTGTGTCTAGTAGCACTACTAGATACTTACTACAGAGCCTTCAGAACTTCAGTATGAAAAGGGACCTGTCCCTTAATTGAGAACAGCAGCACTTCATTAGAAGTAGCCGCAGTTAATTCAGAAATACAAAATGGACACAAATTGTTTTGTCATCTGGAAGATATTGATCCATTTGCTAGAGGAGCAATGCTTCCAGAACCATTATCCCATAACAGTGATTTGCTACTTGTTGGATATTCATTCATCTAGACCAAACTAAACAAGCTATACGGTTGTTTCACCTTCCTTTTTCACCTCCACTTTTAAGGCTATTCTGGTGAACTACGTAGTTAAGGGGACTCATCTTTTCTACGCGCCATCTAGCTGACCTGCTTGCCTTGTGTCTCACAAACCTAGAAGGCTCTTTCAGCAGCTGCAGTGGAAAAAGGACTGTCCAAGAGCAAGAGAAACTCACCTTCAGGCTGAAATTGCTACTGTGAATGCTCCAAGCTCACATGTCAACAGGATTCAAAAGAAAAGACAACCAAGTATATACAATTCTCAGAAAGCAAAAAGCTCTTCTCCCTTAATAAGAAGGTGAAGCAGCATGAACTACATCAGGGTACTTCTGCAAGACACTTTGGGTCAAAGGTGTTTGAAGTCACCTTGATTCTTCTTCTGAGCTACTTTTAAGCCTCATCAGAGGCTTGATTTTCTCTACTTGATTTCTTTAAATAATTTATTTTCCAGAGAACCTTACTCCTAAAAAGCGTATGCTGACTGTTAGAATATGAATCTATGTGCGTATTTGCATCTAAAAGTTACTCTGACAGTTTCATATTGAAAACAGAAACTTTCTTCACAAGATGGAAGAGAGGAAAAGGAATATTTAACAGTATTTATGTATGTATAAGTTCCATATATATATACAATCCATCTGAAAGAAGAGGCTTTGAGAACTAATGAAGCACACTGCATGGAGAATACAAACATACCAAAGCAACTACATATTAGGTATTTTGAAAAACCTGGTTTACCTGGCCCCAGAGCAGTGTTCCCATGCCCAGGAAAATGGACCACAGCCACTGTTCAATCGTGAGTTCTGAGCAACTAAAAGGCTTCCCACCAAATTGCACAATAATTATCTGTGAAGAGGAGCATCATAGTCAACATACAATATAACTTATGAATCCATGACCTTTTACTAGAATATTCCTTCATGCTTCAACATCAAAATAGACAGACTTCTACAATAAAATTTATATAGCCTTCCATCTTATTCACCTTACCCTCTATTGTCTCAGCAGGTCAATCTACTTTTTAAACTAGATAATATTCTCTCACTTTTCAGTATTTCAAGAACCATTAAAGTTACTCTTCAAATGTTATATTCAGAAAAAAACTACTGGCCACCATTCTGCATGCTCGCAATTTTCATTCATATGACACAAGATGTATTTGATGTTACAGATGTATAGTAATTAGTCATCATACAAATGTCAATCTCAGAACCCAGTTAGGTAATAAACTTCTACTGTTAACAAATCTTAGCTCCAAAACAGAAACGTTTCTGAAAGAGTCGAAAAGAACATTAACATATATTCTGTCAGTGTTCAATGCAAGACTGTAGATGTCATGCTCATGACTGCAGACATGACAAGACTTAGGGTGAAAAATAAATCTCCAAGCAAATTAAATAAGTTCTTATTTATTATAAGAAGCTGGAGAGGCCTCGATGAGCAAGCTATCCCACTGCATAGGTATTATATGCATGAAAGTCTGTGCCCTGAAGAATTCAAGCAGCAGGGCAAGTGTGAAATGAAACAATATTGACCATTATTAAGTAGAATATCTATAAGCTGGAAAGACCAAAAAACATATTATATGTTAAATCCGAATAAGTCAAGCAACTTCACGCAACTCAAGAGTTATGTAGTTGGAAAGGCATTCAGTCAATATGAACCTAGCTGCAACCAGGAGCAATTTCTGCATTCTGGTTTTATTGCACAGTAACAGTCTGCATTAAATATGCAACCCTAAAAGTAAAAATAGCTTTGAGAGTGTAGTCCAAAGCAAACTAAAACTGGGAGAATAAGAAGGTGAACAAACTTTACATGAAGTAATCATCTGCATTGCTTGAACTTTTAAGACCTTGGTTAATTTATGGAATTCCAAAATTTAGGAGGCTTAAGGTTGGACTCTATTTTCATAAATCTGGAATAACTCTTAAGTCAAAATGGGAAAAGTTCTGTAAAAAAAAGTAATATGCTTTGTTATTTTATTGCTTAATGATTATGCTAAGCATTAAGGCCAGTTAGAACGTAAAGCTACCTCACATAAACTGTTTTCTTTAGATGCAGTTTTGACTTGGTATTTGTAAACATCAGTATGTTAAATTGATCAATTTCAGATAATTCATCTTGTTAATAAATACTGAGTTATAGATGGTCCCCAGATACCTGGAGTTATTCATATCAAAACAAGCACTAAGGCACAGCAGCATCTATATAGAAAACATTTATCTCTGAGAGACAAAATCAATACTTGAGCTTGAATTTCTGAAGTTGAATCATGTTTCCAGTATGTAACTAAGAAGATAAGCTATTCAATGTGAATTTTCTATGTTTCTGTTTAACCTTTGCCTTTGTTCAGATGCACAGGCAAATATGGACAGGAGTCCTGACTAGGTGAAGTATGCATCCTCACTACTCTCCCTAGTGAGACTACAACAGTAAGATCAGACAGAGAATGGAGATTTCTAAAGGTAAAACAAGTACTTCTACACTTGAGGTCTAGTGATGCGCAAAAGAGGCCTTACCAAAAAGCTGTACCAAGCAGCGTACATTGACAAGTGTTTGACATTGAAGCCTTTTTACCATTACAGAAATGAAACACGTGGTGCTAGATGGGTTAGTACTTTGAAGGTAAGCAAGCACAGCAGCACATGAAGCACAGTCCCCAGCCCCCAGCCCTTCAGTTACTTACCTGCACCACAAACGTCCCCAGAACAATTGTACAGAAGATTGCATTGTTAAAGATGCCTTCAAAAACATTTCTTTCACCATGAATTTTTCGGGCATTAATTTCATTAAAAAGCTGCATCATCACAAATGTATTAAATACAATAGTATAGTGCTCTGAAGGAGGAGCATGGAGAGGTGCATTTCTTCCACTATCAATATCAAAAATTTTCTCACCTGTGTATGGGAGACATTTATTAGCAGCTCAACTGATAAGACTTTATACACACACGAACAGAACAGCTATTGTGATGATATTATAAAGCTTCCATATTCTTACCAGCAAACAGGAGCGTAAAGACCACTACGAGTTGGTAGAATGCATGACCCAAAATATTCTTCATCATTGTACGAGAAATCAAAGGTTTGTTTCTACCATAAGGTTTCCGCAACAGGAGAGCTTCGGTAGGTGGTTCTGTTGCCAGGGCAAGAGATGCCAATGTGTCCATTATGAGATTTACCCACAGCATCTGCACAGCTTTAAGTGGGGAATCCTGTAACGATAGATACATAAACCTTCCAACGTGAGTGAATAAACTGCAGATATTAAGGTCATTTTTTAAATGACATGGACGTATTTGGCAGAGCATTATGTTCTTTGAGCTAGTATTTAACTGAAAGCTTAAATTCAAGAGTTGATCAGTGAAGGCATTTTCAAACTTTACTAGCTAAACAATCTACCACCAGTACCTACTTGTGTTATACATGCTCCCGTGAAAGCAACAATTACGGCTACTACATTGACTGTAAGCTGGAACTGAAGAAATTTGGAGATACTGTCATATACATTTCGTCCCCACATAACTGCTTTAACAATACTTGTGAAGTTGTCATCTGTAAGGATAATATCCGAAGCTTCCTTAGCTACATCTGTTCCAGCAATACCCTGGTAGAAAAAGAAAGAAACACAGTATGAAATATTAGAGGATTCACTGACTTACACTGCATAAGCTATTATGCTGGCTCCCTGACTGTTCCTTCCTACAGAAGGATATATAGTAAAATGTGGCACATTTTAAATCCAGATTAGTTAAATACAATATAGAAAGACTGCTGTCAGCCTCGCAGCCAATGTGGTGAGTCTGCTCTGTTTTTAACATCTCAAAGATCTATAGGCAGAGAGACTCACCATGAAGTATAAACAAGCTGAGGAACGTCACTAGACATCAAGCACATCAAAATACTAACAGTTCTGAGGACATAAAAGCAAAGTGAAAACCCAGTTAATGTTTGGGAGGAGGAGAGAGTTTAAAAAAGTCTTGACCTAGCCTCCTCTCAGTTTTATTTGAAGAATCAATATATACCAAGATTATATGGTTTAAAAAGTCCACAGCACCAAGTTCAAAATTTAGAGAAAAGATGGCAGCTCAAGTGGCAACAATCTCTTGGCTTGTTGATAAACATGGGTTAGCACAATTCTGAAGGGAAAAAACTAGTTATAAATAGGTTACAAAACATTTGAAGAGTTCCTATAAAAACCTAGCTCTATTGGGGCTATTTCTGGGGTTCATCTTTTTAAAATAGTTTTTAAATCTCCAAGAATGAAAGCTGAGAAGTCAAATTAAGTTGTATATCCTTTAAAGAAAGTAGCGGTAATAAAAGTAGGCAGACAACATGAAGAGAGCACATGAGCTCTCTGCAGGAGACGTTCCTGAACTAATGCCAGGCAGTGAACACCAGATGGAGCAGTATGACCATGTAGTACATGCTCAAGTTCCCTCAGTAGAGTGAGATGTGATTGACATTTTCAAACACACTTTGCAGAAAAACTTTCACATGAAACATAGACTGTGTACACCATGGGTAAGTTTTGAAAACTTGACGCCTCCTAGGGTATCCCAACAGTTTAACTTCTGTGTTATGTCTAACACAGACCTCTCCAAGATAGTTTTTTGAAATACTGGAAGTAAGATGTGTAACTTCAATTACAAAAGCAACCATCTTCATTCTTGATTATTTCGCTGAGTTGCCTGCACAGATACGTGTACAACTTAAAAAGGTGTCTTTAAGCCATCTACTATATGCTATTTATTTTAAGTGATAATTAGAAAAGCAGTTAAAGAGCTTCTTACGCAGATAAACATAGATGACACCTGCAGGAAGCAACTATGTATGGAAAATGAAAATAATATTCCCTTGCATTGCCAACTACAGCAGCTATTCAAAAGCAGAAAGAAAGGTATTCATTCCAGTCCAGAGAACATTTCATCTGTAGCTGTCAAATTTGTAAGCTGTGCTTTTTAAAAAGGCTCCCTGAAATTGGCGTATAACCTCTTCTTTGCCTCATTTTTTTCACTCCAAGAAAAGCATGTGAATCAGCACATCTGTATGCACTCTAGAAGGAGTGGGCTCTTTGCTTTTATCTTAAAAAATACTTGCTAAAACATCTTAAAAGAGTGACCTGCTGGCAAGCTCTTGATATCTTCTCACCTTAAGGCTGCAGAGGAATCTTAGAGCAGGGGGTAATTCAGAAGGTTTATCTTAAGTGCATGAAAAGAGAAGAAAAAGGAAGTCTACATACTTCAGACATGCCTCCGCCTAGTATTAACACTTTCAAACTGTTTGCTTTAGTTGATAAGATCAATCTGTTTCAAGCAAAAATATGCCAGGCATTTATTATCACTTATTCAAGGAATCTGCATATCATGGGCATCCAATATTGTTAGCTTTATTTTCATACGCATTTTAAACCAGATTTGAGTAAAAACATTTCAGTTTGGTTTACAAATTATATGTTTAAAGTGGTCAGGTTTTCTAAGGAACTTTCTTTATAGCTGTTTGCCAAACGCTAGCTGAAAAAGTAAGAAGTAGAAGATCATCTTGTCTGCAGAATTAATACAGAATGAAGCAAAGGCATTTCTTAAAATAAAAATACATAAAAAATAAATAAAAATAAGAGAGTCATATTAAAAAGGACAATCATTATCTAGAAGGGAATTGAAGTTTTGTCCTCCCATTTCTTCAGATCAGGTCAGAAAGCACAAAGTGATAACAAGATTTCCATAATTCCTATACACTGTTCAGGACATTATTAATGCTTAGCACAGTGATGATTAACACAAAGTAAGCTTAGAATATGCAGTTCAGTCCCCAGTCACTAATCTTTCATGGGCCCTGTTTAACAGCTGAGTCAGGCAACTGTTTCAAAGCTTGCTTGAAAATTTTGAGGAAGCCAAACAACCTAAAGAACCACACAGGCAAATGGAAGTCCTAGTTTTGTAATCAAATGCTTTATTTCAAACTTGTACTGGTAACGTTCTTTGGTACAGCCTCCCCAAAGAATTTTAAACATCGAATAGTAGTCTCGATAACAATAATCTCCACATCTCATCCTCTAATGGAAAATGGTCAAATACATGCCAAGTTCTGTTTGTAAGTCTTACTGAAAGTCAACACAAAATGCTATTTATCATAAAAAGTCATTTTGCCATGTGTTGAGCACATCTCATTTTTGAAATCTTAAGTTCACAGTATAATTTTGCTATACTTTGCAACAAACCTTTCTATAAAAAGATTTTGAATTGTAACTGAGCATTATGTTAAGTTTTTTAGTCAATGGGAAATACCATCAGCATTTTTCATGCCAAATAAAGACACAATTAAATTGGAAGACTGAGGAGGAAAAGTACAGGGAAAAGTGAGAGGAATGTTTACTCACATTAACTTAGCTGTGTTAACTAAACTAACTAACTTAGCTAACTTAGCTAACACAGCTAACTTAGCTGTGGCAACTAAAAGAGTAAGGCTGTTCAGTCTTCTCCTAAGTGATTTGATAAGGTGGTTTAGCTAAGTAGGGCTTAAAATACTGAAAATTAGTCATACCATAGCAAATCCAACATCTGCCTTCTTCAGTGCTGGACCATCATTGGTACCATCCCCAGTCACTGCCACAACTTGCCTCTGTTCAAAGATCGTGCTGTCAATTATACCTAAAATACAACATCTCAGTGTTACAGTTCAATATTGACAACACAGCACAGATTAAAGCTAAGAGGGAAAAAAAAAAGTTTCATTTTCTTCAGAGTCACAAGGCAAACACAAGAGATACTTCAAGTCAGTTTCATTTCTTAAGTAATAAAAACTGTTTGGACAGTGATGACTCCCTGATGGACATTTCCCACTGACTGCTAATGATCATGGGTATCTTCTAGGAGCAGAACCTTAAGCAGAACCTTAAATACTTTGTATAATTAGTTTTGAGACAGCAAAACCATCAGGTTAGTGTTTAGTGTTTTTGAAAGAGGATATTTACCTTTTACTAGTGTGTGTTTGTCAGTAGGAGATGATCTTGCAAGAACACGAAGTTTTGGCCAAATTTTATCTATTCGCTCTTGTTCTATCTGTAAAAACAGCAATCGTTAATTTTGCAGTTAGGAACCTGTATAAAATATCTAACCTTCTACTTTCAGTACTTACCTCTCCTTTTTCATTGCGTATTCTCCTATTAAAGTCTTTGCCTTCTAAACACAGGAAGTCTTCACCAGGATTCAGAATACCACATTTTAATGCAATAGCACGAGCCGTATTAATGTTATCACCAGTGACCATACGAACAGTTATGCCAGCACGTTGACATTTTTTTATAGCATCAGGTACCTACATGCAGAATAAATAAATAAATAAAAATATTCTAGGCTTACAGTTTGTACATTAGCTGAATAAATCTAAATGTGTCAGTGAACGGAAACCTTTTTCTCTCAAACTATGGTAGTCTCATTTTCAGGTATTCTATAACATACAGTACAAACATCAACCAAATAAACATCAACACAGATGTTGAAATATGAGTTAAGTAGCTTACCTTAATCCTTCTCCTGAAAACCCCCAAACCGGTATTCTGAAAAGTCTACTGTTTTTCCTTCCCACTCCCTCTCCCCCACCCTTCCCTTAAAAGAAAAAAAAAAAAAAAGAATTTTTCAAATAATGCAATGCTAAAAAATATTATACAACTGCAAGAATCTTCATCATACATCAGACTGCAATATTTAAAGGTGTTTTACATTTACAACATTAAGTTTTAGCTTCTCATTTATAATTATGAGAAAAAAGGGAACGTAGTTTTTAGCCTCTGACTTTTAGTGTGAAGTCATGCTAACAAGGATTAGAGTCCCACCTACACATAGCATAAAAGCTTTCACTATTTTTAAGATATACTGCCCTCCAAGACCTCAACTACAAGCCAAAACTCTTTCCCTTTAGGTGACAATTGTTCTTCTCTTTCACTCTCCATGAAAAGCTGTCAGCAAGTAAAATGGCTAAAATTATCCTCAACAACGGTCTTTGTATTTCTAGCAGTAAAAAAAAACCAAAGCTGTTCCAACTACTCAGGATGCTGCTTAGTAAGAGTCTTAAGTCATTAGTTTGTACAGAGCTTCAGTAACCCGGCATAAGTGACGTTAAGAAGTTTTAATCTGCTTTTATAGCTCCATTAACTCCCCTCCCCCTCAAGAAATTAGATTTTCATTAACTACGCTTTAGACTTACAACTGCAATTCAGTTTCTTGCATTCTCTGCATGACTAACAACATGAACCAACATCTGTTTAACAGTATCCCTGCAGCTTAGACAGTAACCTTACCTCTGGTCTCACAGGATCCTCAATCCCGACAACAGCAATGCATGTCAGACCTGTAACAATATCATTTTCATTGTCCCATTCTGGCTCAGGTTCCCCTGCTGGGAAGTCTCTGAATGCCAGACAGATGGTTCTGAGTCCTTCTGAAGCCATAGGCTCTATTACAGTTTTTACAATATCATCACGGTCCCTGGGTCTGAATGCCTTTGGTTCTCCATTAGCACTCAGTATTTTGAAGCACCTGAAAGGAAGAAAGAAAAAAAAAAAAAAAAAAAANGGTTTAAGTAGTTAAGTAGTTATAAGTAGTTACTATTTTTTTCGTTGTGGAATATTTGTTGTGGAAATCAGCTTATTGGTCAAACCCAGTAAAGTTTTCCATGAACTTCATTTTCACTGGACTTTAAAAAAAAAAAAAAAAAAAAAAAGCCAGTAGCAGCAGTTCTAAGGTAATCTTCTGCATATGCACTTAATCATTTCATAACTGCAAAACAGCCCAGCTGTAGGACATTAACTGAGTGGGTGGATCATCCTATGATTAAAAAAAAAAAAAGCCCAGTGAAATTTAGGAGACAAGTATTACTCACCTCCCAGAAATATCCATTTCCCTATTGCCTGTTAACAGATTTAAACATTTGTGCTTGTTAAGTCAACTTAGTCTCAAGCTCAACTAAATAATCCCACCTTGTTAACTGTTGTACAAATCTCAGAAGTACAGTGTGTTTCCTGGTACATGAAGGACAGCGTTTATAGCGCTAAAAGTACTGACAGTAATCTCTGGCTCTATGATGAATCAACGCTTTCCTTAAAATAGTAAAGTAGTAAAGTTTGCACAAAGAAAAGAAAAAAGAAAGAAGTCTAGCTTTTATAACTCCAGAGGACATGTTGGCATAAAGTTCTTAAAAAGCACAAAAAAAAAAAAAAAAAAATCTGATTTTAAGCAGTTTTATAAACTGGTTTCACAGCTCTACTCTAGCACTCCAGTAGATGCTACATTTTTATCCTATTGCAGATACCACTGCTTTCACAGAAAGCATATGTGCTGCATCGGTATTGCTGCCCTAAGTATGACACTGCCAGGGAGTTTGAACATGGATTTTGTTTTGTCCATCTGTGTCCTTAGAAAAGTTGTACCATATAAACAGCAACTACTTGAAAAATACTCTTTTGACACTGAAAGATACTCAGCCATACAGTATACTCTGCTAGACAACTGCTATTAAGTATCTAGTTGAAAGGTTTGAATTCTCAGATGCAATAGCATATTTGAAGTTTTCATTTCAGCCAGGAAATGAAGATGGAGCAGGCCCTTAATTAGAAGTTTGTAATTTTTTTTGTAACTGAAATTTGAAATCTATCCTAATTTCCCAATTTAAGTCATTTGTTCAAATGTCAGCTAGCATCTACTCAGGATATCCCATATTAACTCCAATTATAGGACTTTATATATGATTTCTGTGATGAATTCAAAGCATTCCAGGATGAATAAATGGAAGTCAATAAGCTTTATGCAGATTTAACTGAAACTTCCTTCAAATATTTGACTCAAAACTCTTAGATAAAAGAAAAATCTCTTTTGTTTTAAAAAAACAAACAAAAACATCATTTGTTTATCATTATTAGCTATGCATATGCTTTCAATGCTCAATAATAAAGTCATACACGTGCTGGTAAAGAATGGCTAGTCAGGTGGCAAATCATGTTACAAGCTCTGAGATTCATTTCATGCGCTGAATAGATTTAATGTAAAGAAAATGGCTAATGATGCTAAAATGTTTTTCCTAGTCGGTACATAGTTTTAGAGTTTCAGCTACTCCAATAGCATCCAAATTTCATCATAAGTCTATCTGTGCTTCCTTAGACAGTGTTTGGGCAGCTACTGGCAAAAAGAACATTGAACTGATGAGTGCTATTCATAGACTAGTCTGAAAACAGACTGGGCACAGTCACCTAGAAAACAAGATGCATGTACATATGATTTCTCTCTTCAACTGGTTAGAAACTGTCAAACCCTTCTCAACACCTAAAGATCTGGACTGCTGGGAAAGATCTCTCCCCTAAAATTTACGATCTCTAGAAAACCCTCTATAGATGGGCAGATCTATAAGGTAACCACTTACTCTTCTCACATCAAAAAATAGTATGTTTCTTAGCTGGGAAAGTTCAATGCTTTATTAAAATGATGAAGCTTGGCACTGACTTGTACTACCTTTTGAAGCTGAAGGCAGTCTGTGTTCAGAGTCATTATTAAAAGACATAAGCCCTTCCTGGAGTTTGACCATATCAGCTGTGTAGAATTCACACGGATGGGTTAGCATTTTCACCAACCACACCCAAAGCTGAAGCAGAACAATTCACAGATACTCTCCTGTATCAAAACAGTTTAGAGATGACCCTTTTAAGGGTTTTGTTTATTTTTGAGTGAAGGGGAGTGTTGAATTAAACCAATTCAAATGCTTCTTGCCCACTCTCTGCAGGAACCATTGAGGGAGAAAAACAAGGGAGCTTCCAGCTGTGGAAAAGGTATTGGGACTGGCTCATTTGGTGTGAGCAAGGCAAAAACTTCATATCTTTATCAAAGATTTTTTTTTTTTTAAATCAGTGTCTCTTCAGCTACCACAACATTTAGGTAAGTTAAAGTGCCACAGTATGACAATAGTTGCTCTTACTTTTTAAGAACTATCTCAGAGGCACCTTTACTGAATATCCGGAAACTGCCATCAGAGTTTTTTAACACAGTACTCATAGATTTTCTAACAGAGTTGAAGGTGTATACTTTGTACAAATCCTCTTCTGGTATCTCATTTCTTACATCCTGATAATCACGTTTTAAATCCAAGAGCAACCCCAGCAAGGCACATTCAGTTTTATTTCCAACATGACGTGGTAGGCCACCTTCTTTTTCAGGAGGCTGTAAAAAGAACAAGAACCTTTGTTGGTTAGGAGGTAAAGTTATCAAACACTGAAGTACAGTATCTAGAAAATGTGGAAGTCAAAGCTTAGTTCTTTGCAATGAATAATCTGTAAATTCCCATGAGTCATGAGCCAAAGTCATACTGCTGGCTTTTGTAACAACTTTTGCACCTCTTTAGGCTTACAATTTGTCACCATTTATCACATACTCAAAATTGATCATTAAGCTTGTATCAAATCCCAAAATGACCTTTCTAAAAGGCATTTTCCATTGCTCAAGATACCTAACTGAACCACTCAAGTGTAATGGATCCTTCAGTAATTTTGCAATTCAAAAGTACAGATAAGTTTGAGAAAATTGAGTATACTAAATGGCTTTGTTCCTGCTAAATTAAGGCATTCTCTCCTGTAACTGTTCTTTCCTGATGATTTAGACCGTGACCACCCCCCCTGTTAGCCTTCCATTGAATAAAGCAAGTCTAAGCTTCTTAAGCTCTGTTTTCAAGGCCATGGCCTATTTGACTCTCTCAAGTTCTTCCAGATTCCAGGCCTTTAGAAGCCAATACTAGAACTAGTTCTTGTTTCAGTAATGTGGAAACATGCACTTTCTAGTAGTATAAATATTTCAGTATTTCTCTTAATATACTTGAGCTTTTGTAGCTGTAACATTGCAGTTGGTGGGGAAAGAAAAGGCAGAAGCACTTATTCAGCCTAACGCTTCTTCAAGTATCTTGATCGCAACTTCATTAAGGCTAAGATAGTCATCTATGTTGCAAACCACATATTTGGCTGTGCTGAATACTTGTGGAATAGCAAGGAAGCTGTGTTTTGAGTTGCAGAAAATATGATGCACGCAGAGGAGAAATTAAGGTTTGGTGCAGAGCTTGAAACAGTATTAAGGAATCCACTCCTTATAATACATAATGCGCTCCATCCTATTTACTCCAAAATATTTTTGAAGGCTCAGTAAGTTATGAGCAAATGCGTATAGAATTCTATAATCTACAGACACATGGTATTATCTGAAATAAAAACCCCAAGTCACTTGCAGTTTTTCATGACATTCCAGTACACTACTCTCAATTCTACACTGAAGCAGCATCCAGATTAAGCTAAGATGCTCTCTGAGTAAGCATTCCTTCCCTGTAAAACAAATATATACACAGCTAGGAAATTAGTTTATCCTCTTATAAGAAACTTAGCTTCCTGAGATCTTTTGACTAACCAAATGAAAACAATTTATAGAAGCTAATTTTAAGTTTAGTTCCAAATAGACTCTTGAGTAATTTACAGCAGATGCAAAAAACCTTGCATCAATAGACAATCTGGATTCTTTCAGGAACATATTTAGATGGATTCTTTAAAATGAGGAAATTCACTCACCAGAATTTTGGAAGTATAAGCACAGTTAACAGAAATTCCCGTCACAAGATAAGCCATAGTTTTTTCTGGAATAGCTTCTGGTTCTGGAATTTTTTTATAATGTTTTTCATTGATGTAGGCTTGGACCACTGTCATTCTGTTCATTGTCAATGTTCCCGTTTTATCTGAGCAAATAGCTGTTGCATTACCCATTGTTTCACATGCATCCAGATGTCTCACCAAGTTATTATCTTTCATCATTTTCTAAAAAGACAAAAGGAGTCAAAAGGAGTCAATGACAGTCATGACTTGTAGTTCAAGCTTCAGAAATTCTCATTTAGGATAGCAAGTTTTAGACTGCACTCTCAGAATACACACAGCTTTTAAGTTATCTAGCATCTTACCACGTAAGAATTTGTACCCTATTTTCTAAGTATTTCTCCAAGGTCTGTCATGTCACAAGAAGCTACATTTTGAACAAATTTTCCAGAAACAGTCTTAATATCCCTCATCTACATGTCAATCAAGCTGAAACTATTAATTTTACTTGGACTATTATGAACAAGTAGATTTTGATATTCCTTGGAAGTGGAGCAGAGGCACAGACTGAGCTTTATCAGATACTGTATCATTTTGAGCTGGAACTCACTCGAATGTCAGAAGTTCCATTTGTTGCCTGATGTCCATTGTTTTCCCTCTTACAAGAAAAGGCCAAATAGGCTATACCACAGACTTTATCAGAGTCTACAGAGAATATATATATTTCAAATATGCTACAATCAAACTTAACATCAAATACAAACTTAAGTCCTAGTGTCTCTGCAAACGAAGTGAACACTACAGAAGTTTCACAAGTCAAACATTGCTTAAAAGTCTTTACCTAATGTGCTTGGACAGCATTTTAACCTTGAAGAGAGTAAGTTTAAACACTACAATAGGAAAGTCGTTACAAGTTAGTACCATAAGCTGGGAAATTTTAGAACAGAGCATACAAAGCAATGTCTATATAACGACATTTCCAAACACTTTCAGGGTGCTGGAGCACGAAGAAGTGCCAGAGGACAACGAACATGAGCTTAAAAAGCATGCTATATGATAAATAACATGCTGTGGTCTGCAAAATTCAGATATAAAACAAGAACTTGTTTTCAGCCTTCACGGAGTAAAAATTTAAAAATATTTTCAGTAATTTCTCGTTTAACATATTAGGTGAAAGTTCAGGTTTACAGAAGTTTGTATTATTTACAAGTTCTAACACATCAATTTATTATAAGCAAATGCTATGCTAACATCATCACACTGTATTAGAGGACTAAATACACCTTACACCTTTTAAAAAATGATGAATCCAAATGGCAAAACCATCATCTTTAGTTGGTGACACTGTTTAGTTGGCTGTCACTATTTATAATGTTTAGGTTGGTGTGAATTCAGAGATTAAGAAAAATATTGTGATGCATTTGTTGTACAGCTAAGTAAAGAAAGGAAAGCAAGCCTCTCAGTGTGTTAGAAACATGCGGCTTTTGATGCTCTTTTCAGCTGAGAGTTTAGAGCTGGTGAATTCACCTAACTACTTTTAAAATCTCTTCTCCACTCTGCCCACTTACCTTAACAGAGTAAGCCAGGGATATAGTGACTGCAAGTGGAAGACCTTCTGGTACTGCCACCACCAAGACTGTAACTCCAATAATGAAAAACTTCACAAAGTACTGAATATAAATTGGTGTACATTCAGCAAGCCATGGTCGCTTCTGAACCCAGAAGGTGTCGATCACAAAATATAGCACAAGGATAATGACCGTGATTGCAGACATCAGTAAACCTTATTGAAAGAGAATAAGGCATTTTCAGATGTCATCTTAAACATTTGTCAACATAGATTCTGGATGAGTCAACTGCAAAGATTTCTCTCTTTATGGAACTTAGTGTACAGCTATAATTTTGAACAGGCAACTCAGGAAGCATGAGGTAGTGCAGAGCAGTTCTGACTTTACCAAAATTAAAAACAAAAGTGTTTTAACTCAATTGAAAAGTTTAGATCCAAATGTAAAAAGAAAAGATCAGTATCTAAGGCAAACTGATCAATCAGAATGATTACTGAACAAATTCAACAGGTTTTCAGATACTGGTGCATTATTCAAAGCTGATAACAATTCATACCCCACTTACTAGGGAGGATTGGATATTTAGAAGATAAGCACAATGTTCAATAACACGGAAATAGCTGGAGAGGTAAATTGGAGAAACCACTGTTAGCAAGCCTAGTGGCACGTGTAAGACACCATGGAAAAGCAATGATGGAAAACAGGCTTGGCTGGAAATAGAGGAACAGGAGTCACTGAGGTGTCAGTTCTTCACAGAAAAATACTCCAGTGAAGCACAACCCGAAGAAGCAGGACAGAAAAATGCATGCATAAAGTTGATGATTAACATTAAGAATGTGTAGGAAATTAAGAGGGGTCAAAAGGTAGAAAAAGAAGAGTACAGGTTCTTATTTATGAAACATGAAAAACAACACTGAGAATAATTTACACTAAATATATCATGGAACTAAAGCTATTTTTTTTGCCTTTTCCTCAACTCCACAACTATGCTACAACATGTATGCAGAAGCTAGCTTTAAGATTGGTCCACATGACCTCCTGATGTCCCTTCTGATCTGAATCTTTCAACAATTCTACATGCAGCAAAAAAAAAGCCTGAAATACCAGAATCAAACCTCTACACAGTAGGCAATACAGCCTCAAACTTAGTCTCAGTGATTCTTGAGCACTGGATTAAGCTGCCATCTTAGTTTGTCTTCAATGAGGGACAGTTATCAAATGGTTTGACAGATAGCTGTAAAGTTGGCTGATAGAGAATATGACATAAGTGAAAAAAATAAGAAAAGCAGTAAAACTGCCACTTATTGGTAGTGCATATTTAAGTTACAATTCCTAAGTCTCTGGAAATGTCAGAGAGAACCTTTCTCTACTACTTTTTTTTCCCATGTAAGTTAATTTATAGTTCTCTAGGTGAATCATTAAGTGATTACCTTAAGATAACACTGGGCAACTGCTATGAGTGGCATGAAGTTGTAAAGTTCTGTCCTAGCAGCTTAGATTCTAAACTGTTAGTGTACTTAAATCAATAATTAAATCTGATTTAAATCTGCAGTGAGAAACCATCAACACAGGTCGTGCATGAAGCAAAATTGAAAACATTAGTATTTCACACTTGAAATGGTTGAACTGGTTCAGGCTAGCTACTCAAGTAATCTTCCTATGAGCTATTTATGTTCCAACTTTATTCAAGTGTGATATGAAACAGAGGAGTATCAAATCATACCTGCTTTGCCAATCTGAACTGCTAGCTTCGTAAGTTTGCCTTGGAGAACGGATTTTTCTTTCTTTGGCAAATTTGCTCTCTTCTTGTCTTTCTCATCTCCATCTCCCCCATCTTCACTCTTCAATGGTTGCATTTCCATGGCTGCACCATCCTGAGCTTTAGCTAGAAGTAGTGAGCAAGTAAAGTTTAGCTATTTTGAAATCTCTTTAATAAGTAGTACTTATAAAGCTTGTTAATACCAGGCTCCATTAAACATCAGTATTTTGGTACCTTCCATCCAGTGATGCCCAGTGATCCTTAAATATTTAAACAAGATAGCTTCAAAATCATACTTATTTCCATAGCATCCATTTTGAGACTCTCACATTCCTTTATGTAATAGTTTTTGGCAGATTCACTTGTGGTATCATTAGCACAAACATTTTGCACCTAATTGCTAAGTATCTTTCATATGAAAATACATGTTGTATATTCTCTTGGAAAATAAGGACTTTAAGAAGGAAGCACAGAAAATGCATTTACCTTTATTACGGTTCTCAACAGCTCCATCCTGCTTTTTACCTGTCAAGAGAGGGGGCAGGGGAACAAGTTATATTTTAAATTAGTCATGCAACGTCTATTTCTATGTTTAGAATTATGAAAATAATAATAACAATAAAGCTTCATTTAATAATATTTATCTGAAACACTTAAGACAAAAGACTGACATGACTGAGACTTCAAATGTAAGTATCAGTTAAGCTTACACAGACATTCATAAGTGACTAGGTGGAAAGCGGGAATGACAGAGCAGAAAGCCTCATCCGGCCAGACTGTTGCCCTGCTGAAATATGTTTAGTGGGAACGTGATTGCAGAGGGTAGTAGTCTACCTCTAAGGAAAACATTTAAAAGGTTTGCCTAAACCTTTTTTCTAGAAAAAGACATTTGCGATGTTAAGATGTTAAAATTCTCATTCTTTTTTCTTCCAGCTCTTGACAAATTTATCTGATTACTACTACAATTAACTGTAAATGTCCTTTCCAGAAGCAATGTTTTTGTACAACACTGCAGAAGCTACTGTAGTATAAAATATTTATAACTCCACACCAAAGCTTAATGGAGGCACAGCCCTGGATTACTGGATCTATGCTAACCCTATTTACGCAAGCATGAAGATAATCTGTTGGCAACACACCAGCGTTACAGCGCTAACGGAAGGATTCAAGTTCATGATAAAATATTGCTCCTACCTCTGTTCAGAAATGGAGTTCAACAAAAGATCATAAAAGACACTAAAATGATGAATATTGATTCACAAATAAAGTGTTAAATATAGCTGATAGAACTGTACATCATATGCATAGGGAGCCACTACCATTTTTGCCTGGATTTTCAGGTTAACAGGTATTAGACATTACGTCATCTAGAGACAACGTGTCAGCTCTTCTCAAAGGAGGAGAAGGAAAAGGTTACAGTAACTACTTGTAATAACTTGAAATGAAAACAGGAAATGGAGGAACTTGAACAAAACCCACAATTTGCAGCCTTACTGCTAAGCATCTGACATATGTAATTCTGATGCATTACTCACTGATAAGTAATGACATCAGTTATGGTTTCTGTATAATCTCTACACATAAGAAACTCCCCCCAGCATCCTCAGAATAGCCGAGGAGAAAAACATGTTTGTCTTCTCTGGAAGATGTCACTTCACTCAGTTTAAGACGTCACTGTTATCTGTTAACTTAATATTTGTTCTCCTCCAGTTCTTTTGTCTTTCCTACAAGAACTGAATTCTGTACTTTAGATACTTTTAACTCCCTGTATCTACATATGCTTTTACTCTGAACTAAGGCACATATAGACAACTAAAAATAATCACTTTAATCTCCTTAACATTCCCAGAGAAGCCAATTTAGTTTAAGATTCTCCTTGGTAAAATTCAGGTTATTAGGCTTCCAGCTTGAGCAAAAGAGGAAGTTGTCCAGCCCAGGAGACAAGTATTCAGGCACTAGAACGCTCCAAAATACCATCTTCCAAAAAGACTTTTTTTCTTATAGAATAACATACAGTGAGAGATCTATGATCTTTCCCATATCTCCTGTGGGAGATGGAATACTGCTTGCTTCCTTCTCCTTCCTTCCTTTGTAAGGAAAAAGAAACTATTCTATACAAATCTCACAGTGTTGCAATTTAATTTTTACTCTATATCACTTGAGCTTGAAACTCTTAACTATAACTCTTAAGTATGTATGACTTAAGTCAACAAGCACAAACACACTTCAATCCCAGGTTCTGCACAGAGCGCACACATTAATAACTTTCTAAAACTGCAGAGCACTGTGCTTCCTAAGCAGGTTTCTGCATGGCTTTACTGTTTCTGTTACACGAATAAAGGAGCTTATTTTTCTACTTGGAGCCCTGATAGGCTCGGTCTCATCCAACAAACCTTATAACAGTTTCTCCAAGAACTTTGCTGTGATGACATTCTGCCCAGACCATGCCTTGTAAGAGCTAGCAACAAAGCATTACTAGTTAACTTTACTAAGCTTTGATTCTTAAACGGACAAGACAAAGGCTGTGACCTAGAAAAGTGGCCTTATAATGCTGGTTACTGATCCAGCTTCTCAAATATAGGAAGATATCCCATTCTGCACCTGCACCTAAAATTCTATGTGGTAGAATCTTCTTCCCCCTTCACCCCAACCACCCAAAAAACATTAGGAGGAAAAGATCATTAGGTTTTTGTCTCATATAAATCAGAGAACTCAAAGTTTGAACTCTGGATGAAAAGTATTGGCAGGAAAGGACTGTCTTTCACCAAAATAAGTCATATTTATATTTAAGTTATACACAAACTCAGCACTATGTTATCAATATTCAAGCTGTTCATTTCAAGTGGCATATTTGCCACAGAAGAACTCACTATACAGGACATTTCTCATCTATTAAAAGCAGAACTCGATCCTTATTAGCCTTAAACACTGGTAATAAACTGTTTGCCATAAGCAAGTATTTGCTATGAAGCGTGATTGCGTGTAGAAGTTGCATACGATAACAGCATAATAATTTACATGCTATAAGGCCAGTGAGGACTTACAAACTTTTCAACCTGTAATTGATCAAGTAGTTACTAAAGTTTAATTAGAAAATCCACATGACAACACTTATTAATAGTAGTATACACTGTCAGGTTACTGGATCATTCATATATGAAACACAGAGAAAGCATGAGGTTTTAAGAAGTTTTTTGATAAGTCTTCTGGCTGCAGATAACTAAAACATTTTTACATCCAGTAATATTCACGTCACACCCCACCTCTGAGCCCTTAAAGATTGTGATGCCTACTTTTCTTGTCCTTCTTCTCTTTTTCCTTCTCCTTCTCTTCTTCATCTCCTCCAGCCCCAAGTAAGGTAAAGATGATTCCAGTCTGAGAGTTCACACCTACAGCAGTAACTACCATTCTTCCAGAGCCTTCCATCACATGTGTACCTGAAAGATTGCATCAGGTTTTCCACTGAAACTTCAACAGTTGTACTGCAGAGTATAAAGTAAACATCTTTTTTAATATGAAGTTTGAGAATCTGTAAGACCATGCATAAGTTACTGTATTTTCCAAGAGATTTAACTGCCAAAATTATCTGGAAAATTGAGGGGGGGGGGGGAAAGGCAACTGTACACTGTATAAGCAAGAACTTTTGCGAGTCTTAAGGGTCAGATCACTCTGACGGAGCTTTCTGCTAGTTGCACTATGGTTTCTGGATACTTCTAGTAATCACCACAGATAAGGTCAAAGTTGATAGATTTTAACCTCAAAACTTCAAACAATCAGTCTCCCCCAACCCAATCAATTTCTTCCAGAATTTTCAAATGTCACACACCTGAAAGCAGCATAGGATCTCTGTCCAAAGATTTCTTAACATGGTCGGATTCTCCAGTCAGTGAGCTTTCATCAATTTTGAGGTCATTGCCTTGAATGAGTACACCATCAGCTGGTAAGAGATCACCTAAAACAGATCATTAGAGAGGTTAACTTCATTTCCTTACTAGGGAAAAAAAAATGTTAGCAGTTTAACTTAAAAATATATTTACCATATTTCACTTGTGCAATATCTCCAACGATTATGTCAGCAACTGGTATCTGAATGACTTGGCCACCTCTGATGACTGTGAATTTCTGTTCTTGTTCAATTCGGCTCTGCAGTCCCCGAAATTGTTTCTCTTTACTCCAGTCATTGAAAGCAGTTACTAATACCACACAAACTACCGATAGGAGGATTGCTGCTCCTTCAATCCAACCTGTTTCCCCTTCCTCCTCCTCTTCACCAACACTCACTGATCCACATACTGTAGAACACAGATTTTAGACATAAGTTCATGTTAACAATTACTTGATAAAAGAAAATATTAGCCAAAGAGCACATGACATTACTACCTAGATTTCTTTATAGCTTTGATTTAGTTTCAGGGATAAACACAAAGCTAGAGAATCTGAAAGTCAGAAGCATGTGAGTTGTATCAGGTAGAATTTTTACCCCTGCTTCTCTGAACACAAGAGAAGTTGACACAGAAAGCTACTCAGTCCTTATTATCTTGTTATCAATGGCATAAAAAGGCTGGCCTAGAAAACTAGTTGTCCAATTTTACAAAGGAAAATTTACAATATACTGATTTTCCACAGAAAGCACAAATTATAAATGTCTAAGTATTTTTGAGGCTAAGCTATAAGATTTGCCGAGAAACAGGACGGATTCTAAGACAATCTACTGTTTCTTCTGCTTTTACCTCACTAAATAGTAGGCACTAGGCACTTTTTTTTAAAAAAAAAATATATATTTTGGTCAGAAACATCCTGAATAATGACTCGGAAAGCCTCATCTTGCCATTTTAAGGCAAGTAAGAGTTTTAGTAATATTCTCTCAATAAGGAACAATAAACTTCTTTTTCAGACTTGCTGTCTCCATCAGATTTACAGAATAGTTGTGTTAGACTAAAAAAAAAATCAGTAGCAAGATACATGTAGAGAGCTACTTTTTAAAATTATATATAAACATATACTTACATGCTTCATTCCCTCCTGGAGGCTGGTAAAAAGAAAGGCCCAAGGATACTATGGCTGCGATTTCTAATATAATTAGTGTAACATCCTGTAGTGCTTCCCATACTAACTGAAGAAATGTTTTTGGCTTTTTAGGAGGTATAAAGTTCTTCCCAAACACTGCTTCTCTCCTTTCTATATCTGCTGGATTTCCACTTAAACCTATTTAATAAGAAGACAAAGTTAGTGATGCTTGTTTGCCTTCCACTTTCACATCAGAAGTGATTAAGATCTCCCATTCATGAAGTAGAACCAAGAGCTATTGCACACATGAGCATGTGTTACATATTCATATGTAATACCAAAAAACTATACATTAAACAATCACGTACCAGCCTTAATCAATTCCGCTGCAGCAAATAGCTATTTAACAAATCACATCTTGCCAAAGTAAACTAAACTGAAGGTCCACCTACTTGCACTTAGTGTGACACAGAAGCAAGCGGAGCAAGAGGTATAGCTCAGTACAAAGTAAACAGGTTTGTGAGGCAAAATTACTAGTAGAGTTATTTCTGTAGAGACCAAGTAGCATCCAGATCACAGCCTAGGAAGTCAAATCTGGCATCCGCTGTAGGGATTCTGCATTCAGAATAGCATCCTAGCAGTCTACAATTCATCTAGCATCTATCACAAGTCTGGCGAAGCTATCCAGGCCCTGGGTGGTGACAGGTAGCTGTGTGATGTTGCTGTCACGTCCTTCTACCTAGACAGCAGCTGTTGCTTGTTCTGAAGCTTGAGTCTCTTCATGCCCTTCTCTCATATAAAAAGAGAGCCCACATTTCACACTTTGAAGTGGATCCCTTTTGGTTTGTCACCATAACTTTGTACCAATCTTACTTATTTGGTGCATTTCCTTAAGAATCTCACTGCCTTAACTATAGGAGATTAGGAGGCCTCGCAGTAAGAGTCAAAGGCCTTCCCTAGAAGGCATCACGCTGCAAGAGTTAACTAAGCCAGCCATTAAAGATAAAGGAATATGAAGCATATTCAAAACAAGACCATTCAATCAAGACCTGCTGTAAATACCTCCTGGTTACTTTTTCATTAGTTTCCAGCTATCTAACACGATTTCATAGTTAAACAGCCAGCACTTCTAAAAGTGAAGTGGCCACAATTCTTGCTATGTTCCAACTGATGTTTCAGTTCCTCCAACTCCTCTGTCCCACAAAGGTTAGGATCAGAACCAATTTGAAGACAAAGTCATCAACAAGAATCATGAGTACTGCAACTGTTTTTTACAGTGAAAGAGAGGCATTCCTGGACACATGTGTGATAAGACTTAAAGCATTACAGGACACTTGGCAAAGCCTACTGAAATAAGAGACTAAATTTTAAATGCTAAAAAAGGTTACATAATTGCTTAATTGAAAAGCAAAATGCTTAATTATTTCAACATCAAAAAACCCTCACAGCATGTACATTAGTATTTGTTTTAAGCATTCATAGAATCATAGCTCTAGAGGCTTAACAAAAATTAGTATTTTTACTATTCTACTATATTAACATACTTCTCGCTTGAAATCTAAGCTTTGAGATCTTTGCTTTTTCTCTCAAACTCAAAAAAGGAACACAATAAGACTACTTTCAGAAGTTGTACTACAGGATCTAGAGAAGCTCAGGACAGGCTTCAGGACAGGATCATCTCAAAAGACCACAATATATTCCAGGTTTGTATCAGAAGTTATTTATCTAATCCTCCTGAAACAGCAGAGTTCAGAAGCCTAGTTGTATAATTCCTGTGACACCATTTTCTTCCTTTCTTCAAAGGATACCAGGAAGCAGAACATCAGAAGCACAAAGCAAAGGCTTCTGAAGAATGGAAAAAAGCTTCTAACAAATTGAAATTCAAAGCGTTACCAACACCACTCAAAATACTAGTAAATAAGCCTAGCAAACAAAAGAAGCATTTGAATCTTTAGCACTTACATTAAGCAATTGTGTACAATTAACTGAGCTTGCTCCATCTACCATGTGTCTAGTAATTTCACAGTTTATAACACATAGGCCTGAGGTTTAACTACTACATCGTATTGTTTATTATATATTGTAATGATGACATTTAAGTGATTTAGTTGATGCTTTGTCTAAAAAAATATATTTATTGTAAATCTAGAAATGGATACTACTACAGAATCAAGATGATGTAGATCTGTGGGAACACTGCTGTTTTGGTGGTGTCTCTCAACATGGTGGGTGGATTTTATTGTTTTTGATATTTGTTAACAATTGCATTTGGACTCATTTATATAGACATACATTTGTACACATAAAGAACGTGACAAATCTATTAAATACTAAGCAGTCAAGTCTGCTCAAAATGTCTTTTCTAGTTGCTCCAGTAAAGGATATTTCTCATTTTCCAATTTGAGGTAGGTAGATTTGATACACCTTTTGGCTGAAAACATGTTGCCTTTCACTGCCAGTTGCTTTGAAGCAAGAAATGGTACAAGGAGTTCTCATCCGTTGCATGGTCTTTCCGAGCTGTACATTTGCTGTGAAGCCACTAGCAGTTATGTAAGCCAGTATATTGTGTCATACATAAAGCTTCCAAGTTGGAAGCCACCTAGTAGGTCTTTTCAGATTTACACAGAATTTTCAACAAACCAGAACTTCTGTAATACTGAGCTGTTTTCACAGCCTATCATAGATTTTCTCCATTGGAAATTTCTCCATTTATATTCTCACAACTTGAATTTGACAACAATGAGACCTGGTATTACTCCTAGAAAGACTCTACCCTTTTTATATCTCTAAAAGAATCCATAGCAACTTACCACATAAAGGAAAAGTTTGCTCTCTAAAAACTCCTGTCAGGACTAAGAAACAAACCGTCGCCTTTACAGAAGGTGTGCTTTCTGTAACCCATCTTTCTCAATCTTTCAGAGCCAATTATCAAGTCTGACTGCTGAGTCTGTTGCATTTATGAGCTACTCTCACACTTCAAAATTATGCCCTTTTATCAACTTTGTCATTGCACTGTAATGTAATTCTCAGTTAAATGCATGTAAATGTCAAATCTTTCTTCAAAGAAAAGGTTCTGACCACACAATTTTCAGTAGAGCAGAACCATCACTCCAGATGGATCCCTGCAGCAGGAACGGGTCATCTGGCTCTTCTGGTTTCAAGTACCTTCATATACCCCTCAATCTCATCTGTTAACACAGCTACTAAAATTCAGCTATGTGAATTCTGCACCAGATATTTTGTCGCTAGTGCATCAACGTATACACCTTTGCAGTAAGAATAATCCTTGAACAGACACCTTGTAAACTAGACTACCGTAAAAACAACCTAACCTCAGTTCATGTTTGTAGAAAAGTACCTCTCTTTCATCACCAAAATTTTGCATTATTTATGTTTTTAGCTTTGTTCAGACTAGTTCTGGTCTAGTCCCACACACTCACTAACAGATTACACTTAATCTCCTAGAGAGAGAGAGAGAGAGAGAGAGAGAGATCTCCTAGAGAAATTCTCCTCTTCAGTAAGAGGAATCCAGTCCACATGATGACACTATTCCATGAGATGAACATCAGAGGGGAAATCAGGGCTTCAAAAGCAACCTGAGACAAAACTCATGCACCAAAAAGTATCTTGGGGCACTAGTAGGCTGTTCTTGATGCAAGGAGAAAAACTTTTCTGTAGCATTTAAGACTAGTTTTCCAGGATTAAGAGAACAGGTATTTCACTGCCAGCAATATCAAGCTGCACTATAAGAGTTACATAAACGCTTAAATATCAAGATACCACAATTTGCCGAAATCTTGATTCTGGATCTTCACAATTACCAGGAACAGGTTGACCTACTATTAAACTTGAGTTATTAACGTTACATAATCATATGTAAGAAATATTTGTACAAGTCAATAACTATAGCTCAGATAGCGTTAAGTGACATGAATCTATTTTTTTTGTGATAGCTTTTGACTGGAGCAGAACAATGCGAGAACAACAAATGTTGAAGAAAAGTGCTAGAAGTTTGTGTGGCCAATTTGTCTACTTCTTACTGAAGAGACTTCTTCAGTAAGAAGCGTTACCTCTTAGTGCTTAAAGCTGTATCTGAAAGAGAAAGGTTAGAAAGCAGGTGCCTCTAATTTTAAGAACTGCTGTATTAAAGAATGCAAGAAGAATACACAAGTATTTATAAGCCTTGCACAAAACTATTGAAACTGTGTAGTCTATGATAGCATGATCTGGATTATGAACAGGTCACATGAGTTCATCACAAGACTCATATTTTCACACTAAATTAAACATTGCCATGTTGCATTGCTGCTTCAGTTATAAACCTTCCCTCCCATCAAAAAAGTTGCTTCCAAAGTGTAACTTCGCTACTAATCCAAAATGGCACATGTAATTATATTAGCTGGAAACCCTTGCTTATACATTACACACTGAACTATCATTCTGCCTTAGAGAAGTAGGAATCAGTATTGTATTATAATAATTAAATCACTTGTATACTTTTATAAATCTTGTAACTGAGTTTCTTCAACAGCAGCCTGAAAATTTACTTACCTTCATTTGGGGAAGTTTTCAATCTTGAACAGATGCCATGTACATCTCCATAACATTCTTGGATTTTATGCAGTGCATCTGTAGCTCGGAGTTCCATAAGAGAACGGAGCTCTGAAAGAGTGACTCCAAAATCTCCATGATTAGCTTCTTTTACAGCATTTTTTACACCACTATATGCAACCGAGTTGTTTGCCATATCACCCATGATGCGTGCAGTCTTTAGTGTAGAAAGTTTCCAGTAAGGAATAAGATTTCAATTTAAAATATTTCCAAAAGGAAAATAAGTCCTTTGAGTATGAAGATAGTCAGGAGAGCAGACACATCACCCAAGTAAAAGACCCCTTCTGGAGAGGTATCTTTGATGTTGTCCCATGATGACTTCTTTTCCCAAGCCAAATGGCATGTATAGTCTAGGAAAATAAATAAATACACATTTAGTTACACATCAGCTACACTGAAATACACTGTAAGTCAATCCTATGCTTTGTATTGAAGTTACAGAACAAACTTCTGCTTAAAAACGAGCTCTTTGTATTTCCTATAACAATTTCAGTACACATTCAGTTGGCATAGTGACAAGGTATGAAACCGATACTTGCAGCTCAAAAGCCCCTACATTATCATACTTCCTTAAACCATTAACTTCTTATAACAGCTGTTGCCTCTATGTCTTGAATTTTGCTTAGGACATCCATACAGATCATCATCAACAGGAAACCTTTAAGAGCACCAGGAAGCAAGCCATCCCAAAGGAAACAGAGTTTGGAATATTCAGCACCGGTGGTTGTCTCGTAGCATACGAATTCACTGGTGAAGACACAAGTCTCACTTATCACCAAAGCACAAGGAAACTTTCATTTTAGATTTCAAACTAAGCACGGTTTTGTGCATTCCCATGAACTCAAACTGTGTAAGAACCTCAAAAAAACCCAGTTTCGACACTAGGCTAACCCACACATAAGTACTTCCGTAGTACACAGCGCATATCTGGATGCAGAGCTAAGCCTTCATGCGATTTCACAACCCAACATCAGGGTGTGTGACCCCTCCAGCCCATTTCATCATAACTCGGGCCCTGCACGTCATCCGCACTTTGTTTTTAGAATACAGCAAATCTATTGCATGACACCACCTTGCTTTGGAAGGGATCAGGCCTTCCACATGAGCGTGAGAGCTCTGTAGCTCAGAAATTAGCATTTACCCACAGCTTTCTCAACCTGAACAGGCACTTAACATTTAATTTATGCTCAGCAGTCATCTTGTATGAACACACAGATCTATCTATCTACCTGTCTATCTATATATCTATCAGTTAATACGTACTTTACGTGTCTGGACATAGATTGGTTGTGTGCAGACCATGCCCGAGTGATCTGCAGATCAGCTTTACCAACGTAACAGGGCAGGATGAGTACAAATAATCATATATGTTCCTGAGTCAGCACGGCTGCCAGTCTCAGAGAACAAGTTGGACACCTCCACATCAACAAGAACTTTAAGGGTCATATGACCATTTCCCTAGAACTGAGTAAATCAGGCCACATTAAAAAGCAGATTCCAAAGATTAAATGGATATAATCTAGAAACAAGTGCCTAACAAAGAAAAATCTATCAGTTTTCTGCCCCTGTCAGGTCACAGGTCTGTTTGGCTAAATTACGGTGTCCACATAGAGGTCTAGGTACAACCACTAACTACCACAACTTTAAAGACTCTTCCAGAAAAATTTCAGACCTTGACTGATCTCTCTTTGGAAGCAAGCTATTATTTATCTATCATTTTAAGCACAGAGCTACAGTCATGAGTTCGCACTGAAGAATGTCGAAAGACACTGAATGGACCTCCCCACTTGCAGCAGTTGTAAAACCCTCTTGCCGCAAGATTCTGCCAGGAGCGCTGTTTGTGGCTGTTTTCTGGCGAGATACAAGACACAAAGCAATATTCATATGGGATGTTGAAAGCTTTATGCAGAACATCAAAAAAGTAACTAGCTAAAATATCAGTTTAAATCTCCATTATTTTCTCCACAGTAATTGGAAATAAACAAAACACACACACACAAAACCCCACACACCACAAAGACACAGTAACCTAGGAGAATTTATCGGCTGTCATCTGACCATGAGCTGTGGCAGAATGAGCAGCAGCAGATCAGGCAAATTAAGTTGGTAGAGCTATGAAGATGCTGTAGCAGCTGATAATGAGGCAGGAATAGACCGAGCAGAATGCTCACAATTAATCACATCAAGCTTACTTCAATTACGATTAATGCTGACCAGCCTTAAGGAAGGCTCAACCAAGCCTCGAACAGGAACTCTGCCCTCCTGATGCCCAAATATACCCAAATCTAAGAACAGACGTGACGTTAGTAAAAAAAAGTACAGTTCTAGTTGCAAAAATGCTTTGAGATTTCCTATCACTAAGCCATGACAAGACTTGATACAGCTTTCATGTACGAGTTACCACAAGAGTGGGATAACATAGCTTGATCAGTGGTTCATACTATGCCTTGCATTCCACCCCTATGGTTCTTATCCATCTAGATCTGTGCTGGACTCAACAGTCCAGTGACCGGCTATTAGTAATGCTTTATATGAAAGAGGTGTCAAATTGTCCTCAGTGGTGTCTTAACTCACAAACATATCTCCTCCTTACGGTTCACAAATACAGCAATGTGGCATTAACACAACAAAAGTAGTGTGGCTCTGTCAACCAGTGGTAAGTGTTGTAGACTACTCTGGATGGATATCCACCCGAAAACTTAAGAACAGTGGGAAAGACTTCAAATATTGGATAATTAGCGATTTTGCTTCAAATCCTGCATACTTGGTAAACAGAAATTGTATGTTTACTAAATCAGATCAGAAAGGATCTGCTCCAGCAGCCCACACCTACCTGGCATTTCAATAAAAGCCTATCAGTACACAGGTACAGGATGGACCGATCTTAAATTAGTTTCTTTGCTGATCCTTGTAGAGAAATGTCATTCCAAACTTATTTAAGAAATGTCCTTAACTGTAGCTGATGTCAGACCTTGCAAAATTCATTTGCTTCCTGTTACAGAAAGCTCCAAGAGTCCACTTCTATATGAGGGTGGCAACATATAATGAAATTTAAAGCACTGAAATTTAACATCATAAGAGAAAGCATATTTTTAAGTCACATAAGATCTGACAGTAATTACATTTATCACTTCAACTAGGGCAAAATTTTATGTTTGGATTAGTGTTCTTTTCTGAAGTCAATTTTTCAACAGCAATTTGAGACAGGTTATTTGAGCAACATGAACTCTATAGCATTATCAGTGGTGGCCACTCCAGTCGTTTCTAAACCTTTTGCATCTAATAACTCACTAATTTTAAATAGAGGCAGTTAGAAATGTTCTCTCACATGGCTTAATAGTTGAAAGCAACTCACTCCAAACTTCAAGTCTGCTGACATCCCAAATCCTAAATTCAGGTAATAGGTACTCTAACTGGAAGTCAGTCAGTAAGTACCATTACTCAAGCCCCGGTTTTGAAAAGTTTAATTCAAAAATGTATGAGGTTCAAGCCAAAACAAGTCAGGCTAAGATGATTAAGAAGGAGAAGCAGGTCCTACTGGGCACACCAACTTCTAGCTAATCCTATCCTTACATATCACCGAAACTATCAGTTACTTTATTTAAAGCTATGAGCTGTCATGTTCACATAAAAACCCATAGAGTTGAGATATCTTTTGAATATAATACACATCCTACTAGGCAAAGGACGCAGATACTTGTGCAATCATCTCTGGAAAGACTCTACTCTTACTTGAATAGTCTGAAAGATACAACTGATGTAATTTGACCATGGTAGGAGATTAAAAGTACTATATCTTAGACTGGTTCCTCAAAGCAAGTTGCTTTTTATCAATAAACAAGTGAGCTCTGTTACCAGATAAAGATAGCAATTCAAAATTCTAATCCATGAAACAAGATTTAGATTTTGCTAGTGTTAAAAATTCCAAAATCTCAGGAGTCTTCATGCCTGGCTCAGAAAAATACCAAACTCAAACCAGAAACTTACATGCAGAAGTTTACATTGTACTACAGCATGAAAAGACTACAGACTTAAAATTCATTTTAGTGCCACTAGAGCACATTGTGTTGACCTAGAAGCTATAGACATGTTTCTTAAAGTGTTCTTGTAACAGTACTTTAATTGTTATGACAGAAGTAATGTTTTTCCTTTCTCTGAAAAAGCACTATGAATTAGACAGCCATGAAAGCTAAGCATGTTTCAAAAAGGCCTTATGAAACAAATCCTTGAAGGTAGAGTATTTAGCAAGAGTATATTTTATTTGTAAGCAAGCTATAATATGCTCCAACAGTTACATATCCTGTACAGCTCAATTTAACTTATATATCCACTTGAACTCTGTGTATTCAGATTTTAGGCACTGACTAGTACTTCTCTCTGCAAAGCATACGACCTTCAACACACTAAAGCTGGTTGCTGTTATATAGGTGAAGACTCCCAAAGTGATTATCTCAGGAAAGTCTTTGTTTAAGCTAATTAGTTCAACTGAGATCAAACAGATCTACATACAAACAGGCTGCAGCAGCAAGAGCTCTTCCTTCATTTTTAAGTTTTAGAATAATATCTTCAAGATATTCTGAAACGAGCATCACATGACATGACGTGGTAACACTCCCACAGTGCACATACCTTAGGAAAAGAATCAAAGCTGCTTGTAACATTACTATTTAATTCGGAAAATAATTTTAACTGAGAAATGCACTTGAATATAATGAAGAAAAGTCTTCTGAAGTCTCCCACTTGGGCAACTAAGTTTTATCTTACTTTTTAGAGACTGATTCTCACACCAGCTCAGAATAGTACAAGATCTCACCAACTATTTCACAGAAAACACAAATGAATATTAACAAAGCAGAAAGTACATAGAGAACAGAGTATGCATTTAGAGGTCACTATCCTATATGTTAAAGGGTACATAGCTGAACATCTTAGTGGAGCTGTATCATTTCAGCAGACACGTTGCTGAATCTCTTCTGAGCGCGTCTGGCTCACGAAGAAGCAGCTGAGAGTCAGCTGAATGGAGCTTGAACAGCTAAGAGGGGAATGTTTAATCACAGAAGATGCTCAAGAAACAGAAATACTTTTTGATTCATCATCATGAGTTTTAATTGTATCCCCAAAGTGTGGCGTTGACTTTTTTTAATTACAATTTCTGGCTTCTAAAAGGCAAGTTAACATAAGGTCACAAGTTTTGTTGAGTATTAAAAGAGCAATTTAAATTCACTGTGAGGTTTAATCTTTTATGAGGCAGATGTAACTGAAATAAAAATGGCTGTTATTTCAAGCCTCTCCAGTTGATATACACATTGGTGTTTACACTTACCAAACTTATCTAAAGGACTGCAGACACCTAGCATGACTGCTGCTTTTGTAATAGCAACTTTATCGAATACCAGTGTTTTCGCTTTAAAGCCCCAAACCATTTCCTTTGAAATGATGGATAACAAGCTAAACAGTCTGAAGTTAATGCAGTAGTAAAAATTAATTATGTTCTTGAGCGGGACTTCCCCTTCACTCTCTTCCTATTTTAATAGGAGTAGAGAAAATGTCTTAATGTCAAGTTGTTTGGCGATCAGTAGAAACAATTCTGGATCAATTTTCCATGCATGGCCTGAACAAAGGAGAACTGAGAAGTTCTCCTTTGCCTTAATGAGAGGTCATGTAAGGCATGAAGAACACTCCTATCTCATGAAACAGCTCCTTCCTCAGCCTCTGCAGACACCCAGCAAGAAACCATGCACTGCTTATACCATCAATCAACAGAACAGGCCTTATATTCCTGTGCATTTTGCATGCTGGGGCAGAGCCACAGTCAGGAAGCAAAAACTCAGACTGAAGTAACTATTAAAGAGGTAGTTGAAAGGACAGAAAAGATATTCTCAAAATATTAAACTAATCATGAGGTTTCTGAATTTCAGATATTTTAACTTTCATGTGAGAGAACACAGTGTCAGTCTTTTCTGACCAAACAAGCAGTCCTGCACAGAAACACAGGAACACTCTCCAAGGAGTAAACCATATGACATACTGGAAGGCCCTAGAGAATAAGCTTCATGCAATCACCAGCCTGTCAAAATACATTTAAAATATTAAGTTTTATGTTTAAAATATTACTATTTTAGGCCTTTATAGCTTCATATTTCACACTGTACAGCTGAATTGTCTACAAGAAGGCCAGTACTTCTTTCACACTGGCAATGCTCTAAGTCACCAATACATGCAGAAGAATCAAGTTTTTACTAAACACTTTTTCTGAACTGTTTGTTTTTACTTTTTCTGAAAAGTTAATAATTTTAAATAACAGAGCTAACAGAGAAATGTCTTGAAAGGTCTACAGTTCTGACTAACGTTCAGAAGCTTTTTTCCATTTCTGCTACAGCCCCTGAGGCTTCCTTCTCAGTATCTCCTCTTACTAGTATCACCTACTGTTTGCTCTGCAGTAGCATTGAACTAATTACTGTCAAATTTAGCCCTTTTTGTTGGAGTACTTATAATACCAAGTAATTCCAAGTTAAGATTATAATACTACGAAGAAATGTAAACTCACAGATAGAACTGTCTCATTAGACATTACTTCTACAATCTTCAGGCACCAATGATGCATCATTTACTAAGTGTGTCATGTTTCTCTAATACCTTGAGATGAATAAAGCTGCCAAAAATTGGACTAATGTAGCTAAGCTCAAAATTCCACTCCCTGCTGTTTTAAAATGGGGGGCCAGGTGTTTGCCTAAAGTCCAATCGTCTACTTCAAATTCACGGCATCTTAAAAAAAAAAAATAGTTGACGATTTCATTAAGTTCTCTTAGCCCTACAAATTTTATCCTAAAAATATTTGTTCAGGATAATTACACTACAATATATTCTCTTGCCTTGTCAGTCATCTTAACAACTCAGTGTACAGCCCTAAAACTAGACACTCTGTACAATAGTTATGCAGTGCCAAGTACTCACATTAATACCATGCACAACTTTTTCATCAGTACTTATCAAAACTTTGTTTTGTAATTTTAGCCCCTATTAAGTTGAATGAGTTATGGTAGGCTATTACATGCTCCTAAAGTAATACATCATTTGACTAGAGATCGCTTGAGTTCCCAAACTACAAGACGCATTGTAGTCACTAAATCTGTCACGTAGGTGTTAAACGAGGCATGTCCTGAGTTCATGACATTGCTACAGAGAGCCAGGTTTCAAGGAAAGAAAAAGAAAGAAGGAACTTGTGCCAAATTTTATCCAGCAAAGCTGAAACTTCATTTCTGGACTTTATTTACTTGTCGCATTTAGAACCTACTGCATATCTGTTAGAAATACTTCCAGAAAATCAATTCTAACAATACTTATGACATATTACAGCAAATGAGCTGCTGATTTTCTCATAAAAGTGATTCCTTCAAGATTGTTTTGCTGAGAAATCTCTTCCCTTATTTGACAAGCCTTCTAATTTTTTGCTGTGTTTAATCTTACTTCCAATAAATTCTAATCTGAGCATATTTAAGAAAATATTTGACTATTTTTACTTGCATCTTTCAGTTTACACAATAATGAACATGCATATGCTTGCAATTGGTATAGTCATTTTTAGCTTAAGCACAAAGAAATTTTCACTAATACCACTTGCTCTCTCCCAAGAAGGAAAGGGAAGAAAATCATTGGTCAAAGTCAACTTTAGGAGTTCTGAATACCAGAAAAGATCCTACTTTAAGGACATGCTGTGCCTATTTAAGTTACAGTATGCTCAAGTTAAATTACATAGAACACTTTTGGCTAGAAAAAGATGCTTATCTCAGCCCCCTCTTCTTCTATAAAGATTTTTTACATCAACATCTATTAAGTAAAGGTGCATGCTTTTGATTGTAAATACACTTTGTGCTATTAAAGAATTGCCAAAAGCTCTTTAGAGTTAGAAGACAAAACAGAGTTAAAGATTCTGTCTTTAACGGAAGAAATACATTTCCACTCAAGTCCTTCTGCTTCCAGGAAAAGAAGAATGAAATTTTAAATTAGTCCTTAGAACACTAGAAATACTTACGCCTGATGAGATTAAATCTAGTTACTTCTGTATGTACTTCCTCTATGATAGTAAGGCCTATTAAAGTACTTGCTTGTATTTACAGAAACATCATTAAAAATATTCTATATGCTAATTAGTAGAAAGCAGAAACATAAGAGTAGCCAGAACTGTGTGTCCAATCATCCATACAGTCCAACAAGCTGAAGAGTGAGCAGCACTTGATCTGTTTTCCCCTAGGTATCTAGTAGAGGATAGTTTCCCAAACTATCCTTCCTGCTGCAAGCAGCAGTTTGTACCGAAAACAACATGTAGCTCCAGTGATGAATCTCAACAAACCATGAGGCTGTAGAGAATATTTCTGTCCTCTTGGGGCCCAGGCTTGAGAAGCTTTCCTCTTGTCCCTTAACATACCATTTTAAGAGCCTTCAACTTGAGATTTTTAAAGTCTTTGGAAATCCAGCAACACAGTTTATCTTTATAGTCCAGCTCTTAAAATATTGCTTCTTGAAATATTTATAACTTGAAAGTCATAGTAGCTTCCCTTGAGTGCTGTATTAGTCCTTTCCTGACAGAAATGGTCAGCATGCATAGTATAAAGCAAGTTGTTCTCAGAAAGCTCTTCCAAGCAGCCATTACATTTGCCATCCTCTGTTCCTAAGCCACCAAAAATGCTCCTTTGGAACTACCAGGAACTCATGAGAGATAGCTCCCACTGATTTGTTGGAATGTTTTTATTTTATTTTTAAATTTTAACTCTGATTACTTGAACTTGATAATCCATTCCATGCTTTTGCAAGAAACTAAAAGTTTGGGGTTTTTTTTACCCTGAAACCCCTTTATTAAGAACATACCAAGAAACACTGTAGTTCTTTCGATGAATCTTGAGCATCTAGCTTACAAATCAATTCTAGCAGGTTTCTTCATTCTGGCATAGTTTAAGAAATACCTTCAAGTAAAGTGAGCTTTGCAGTATTTATCTGTCATGTTTTGGTATTCAGTGAGGTTAAATTATGCCTTATCCTTTGGACAGATTTCCACCTTAAAAAGTAGTCTTTCACCATAACCATGTTTTAGTCTGTCTAGAGTCCAACTTCCTATTAACAGCTAAAATCTTGTCATGCCTGCAGTATCACACTCCACCAGCCACTCCTTTTAAGAAACTTCTTCACTTCTGCAAGTTTTTTGTCCTCTCCCCCGCTTTTTAATGTCATTAAGTTTAGCTGCAATATAACTCTAAGTATCTACATATAGAATGAGGTTGATCAATGGTAGTTACTCAGCGATTACTGGAGCACCACTGCGCACAGAGACTATAAATGCTTCTCCTGGCAGATTTTGTTTATCAGCCACAGACAGACAGTGCATAAGCACCGTTAAGTGCAGCAATAGGCTGCAACAGCCTGAGATACCCACAATAGCACTGCATAAGGGCAGGGAAGCCAAGCAGTACATCAGCAGTCTATCGCTATCCTCAGGTAACTGTCCTGCAACATCTAGGCATAAACCTCTCACCCATATTGGTTCTGAAGTAACTATCCTCTATGCTAAAAATGTCACAACCTTATCTTCTGCCAGCCTTATGCCTACCACCTTCTCCCTTTGCAGTAGATGAGTTACTTGCACTACCAGGCATCAGGACTAATGAAGAAGCATCAGATTAAGGGAAGGGCTACTGCCACAACAGTCGTGAAGACTGCCCACCTTGGAATACAACTTCATGTACTCTTTTGTCATTTTCTTTCTGAACACCTAAGTCATTTAGAGAAGCAATATCTGCTTCAAATTCCATCCCTATTAGGGCATTCAGAAGTCCAAGTTCTTCCCTTCCTAATCTTTCTCTACTATTTTTATTCTATCTCCAAACCAGGGATACTACTTAGATAATCCGTAAGAACAGTTTTGCATATCTCACCCTGGAGGCCGACTCTAAGCATATGGAAGAAAATAAACTCATCAGGAGTAACGGCCATAGATTCACACGGGGAAATTACGCTTAACCAATCTGAGAGCCTTCTATGATGGAAGGAGGTTGGCTGGGTATTTGAGGGGAAAACAATGGATATTGTCTACCTTGACTTCAGCAAGGCTTTCAACACCCTCTCCCATATGATCCTCATAGGTAAGGTCAGGAAGCATGGGATAGATGAGTAAACAGTGAGGTGCATGGAGAACTGCAGTGTCTAGATGGATATCTGTAGCTAGTGATATCCCCCAGGGGTCTTCAATATTGTGCCAAATCTCTTCCAACTGATGACCTGGATGAAGGGATACAGTGCAGCCTCAGCAATTTTCCAATAATCCAAAACTGGAAGGAGTGGTTGAAAACTGCCCTTCACAGACTTCTAGACAAGCCAGAAAGTTGTATGGACAGTTCAACAAATGCAAGCTCAGGGTCCTGCATAACCCCAGGCACCAGTACAGGCTGCTGGAAAGTAGTTCTGTGGAGGATCTGTAGTATCAGGAGGACAAACTGGCCATGCGCCAGCAATGTGTCCTTGTGGCCAAGGCCAACAGGATCCTGGGCTGCATTAGGAAGACTGTTGCCAGCTGGTCAAGAGAGGTAGATCCTCCCCTCCCACTGAGCCCTGGTAAGGCCTCATCTGGAGCACTGTGTCCAGGTCCAGTTCTGGGCTCCCCAATACAAGAGGGGCATGGAAATACTGGAGAGAGTCCAGCGAAGGGCTATGAAGATTAGGGGATTTAAGCATCTCTCTTATGAGGAGACACTGATAGGGCTGGGCCTGTTCAGCCTGGATAAAGGACTGAGGTGGGATCTTATCGAATTTATACAAAATACAAAAATATCTTAAGGAAGAGAGTCAAGAGGATGGGTCAGTAGTAGTCAACAACAGCACATGAGGCAACAATCAGAACTTCTCTATTTTAATTATACATCTGAATATGAGGAAAAACTTTTTACTGTGAGGATGACAAGCACTAGAACAGGTTGCCTAGAGAGGTTATGGAGCCTTCTTCTCTAGAGATAATCAAAATCCACCTGGCCATAATCCTGTGCAACATTGTCTGTGTGCTCCTTCTCGAGAAGAGAAGGGGCAGAGAGGGCTTGGATTACATTATCTCCAGAGATCCTATCTGTGATTCTGTGATCTACTGTGGTAGATCTGGAGATCTAAAAAGAATCATATGGGTTTCTATGCCACTATCCTCACACTTGATTGTGATCCTAGTCAGGTAATTAGAGTTCTGTAATGTACGATATGGGCTAGTTGTAGTCCTGATGTAGAGAGCAGCCCTTCAAAAATCATTCATTCACAGGCAGAGAATAAAAACAAAAGATGTAAATATCAGTTTCTTCTGGCTGAAGAAGTTATTGCAACAGAAGCCCCCCCCCAAATGCTTCTTCTTAGAAAAGCCTAAGTATGCTAAAACAGATCATTTATTTGTACAAGCCATACAGGTTCTATTGATAAACTAAATTTTAAAGCGATATGTCATGACAGCCATCTTTGGAGCATTCCCATGCATACTAGTAACCAATATATTCAGCTACAGTTGAGCGCAACTTTGTCATGCAAGTACTTTGTTGAAGCCACCATGGGAGACCCCACCAGTGTCCCTTCTAGAAAAGGTCACTTCCTCCTCTGTTATTTCAAGTAAAGTAATACGTTGACAAACAAGTTATACGATACATCACTGTCGATGCGACCAGAGACCATTCGAGCTGAAGAGCCAATTGAGACCGTCAAACCACAGCTCAGATTTAGTTCCACTTCTCAGTTTTGATAGACTATCTAGCAACTGTTGCACAACACTGTTATATTTAACAATTTCAGCATTATTTCTAAAGTCTCCAAGTGCACAAATCTGTATGTGCAATAATGTTTAAGGGCACCTTCATGCTCAATTGTTTTGGTTGAAAAAAGTGACCAAAAAGAGACTGTAAGTCTCCTAATCTTTAGAGGTCTAATTCTGCTCAGTAAAGGAGATACCGGTCCCCTTTCCTGTAAAAAAAATAGTATCTAAACTGCCCCTTATCATCAGTGGTGTCTAAAAACCTAATATAATACTTTAGTTGTGTTTCCACTGTAAGCATCAAGAATCATGGTGTCCATTTGGGAAAAGACTGTGCCTTGAAAAGCTTCTTAGCTACTGTCAGGTCTCTTCAGTGCTGACAACTGGATAATCTCTTATCCTTGCTCACTTCTCCAGCTGAAGTTGGCTGTCAGAAAAATACCAGTGAATAGCAAGAACTCAAACTCATATACGAAGTATATGTATGTGTAACTACCATCAGCATAGTGAAGTACTAATTTCACATTAAGGTAGCCTGTGAATCCATAGCAATGATTCCTGGTGACTAGTTTAGTAAGGGTAATATTCCTGTTACAAGAGGCATCTTACTTGGGAACCTGCTGTAAATTGTAAGTTGCTGAAACTTATGGTCTATGCAGGTCTTACCTGCATAGACTCCAGATTAGCACCAACTCACCTAAACTAGAGCTGAATTACTTCCACAAATGTTTATTTTAGAGTGGAATATAATCCTTTAAAAAAAAAAAATTGCACATAGAAAGAATGGAACTGGGAAGGACAGGAGCCTCCATTCATGTGAAGCACTTCAAGTAGAAACTCTGAAACCAGTCCAGAAAAGTATGAAGATAAATTGCATTTTAATCTATCCCTCACGTATTGTACGTCTACCTTAACTCACTGCAGCATACAGAAAAAGCAAAATAGAGAAGCCTAGAGTTTCCTCTAGGTTAGTGAGGTTAGTGACACTCAGGGATATGTTCATTTCCCCTTGGAATACAAGGAATGAGAAGAACATGAGAAGGACAGCATCATGAATCCAGAGTGACACAGTATCATGAAACAAAAGGTATAGGAGTTCCTGGTAATCCATGTAGCTCGTGTCTCTATCTCTCCAGAGTTCAGTTTTAGACAATAAATTGAAAGCTCCTCAGCATTGCTTAGGGTCCCACTAAGGCCCCTAAGTTGGTTCTTTCTCCCAGGACACCGCTGGCTTCTCAGCACTTCCAAGAGATTCTTTTGCTTGCAGGACAGAGGTCTGTCCAGCTGCACTCCTGGCAGAGCAGACAGAAAACAGTGCGGCTGCTTCTTAGCCTCTAAGATTTTTCTCCAAGAAGTTGATTATTTCAGTCTCCTTTACAGCAACTTTTTCACAAAGTTATCAAGGAAAGCATATGAATAAGTCACTTCTGACCACTTTTCTAATTAAAAATATTTTTTGTAGTATTTCCAAAAATCCCGAGGCAGACTATATTGCTTTTATTTGATGCAACTATGAAGTCTGTAAATCTTTAAAATAAGACGTTTCAGACTTAAGTAAGTTCTGGGCAGACCAGCACACAGGTTAGAAAGAATTAGAACTTGCTACAGAAGAGGCCCATACAGAAAGAACCAAATCCCTTGTTTTACATTTATATTCCAAACTGGCTCACATGCACCACACGCATTTGTTTGTGCACTCTGACAGGGTTTGAAAGCTGAATTTTACTGCGATTTCTAATCTGTATTTACAGTCTCATCTGCCTAGTTTGGCTCTACTTCCAACATTTTAAAGTATTACTTTTTGGGAGCACAGGTTAGTTTAAACTAAATGTGATTTATACTGAAATCAGGAACATATTTCATATGTTTAACATGTTTATAGGAACAGCAACATAGTTTATAGTTTGTTACATCTTCTGAACATTTATACTGAACGTTTATGTATAGCTTTGTATTTTGCACCTGTAACCTTTATAACTATCAGCTGCTATCAAACATTGTATTTTTCTGGACTACTAACAGCAAGGTTATTCTCAAGATGCTAAAGACAACTGCTACAGGAGTCCAACTGTAGCAGGTTTATCTGTTCCTACTGGGATTTTTCTTTTAAACAAAACCACATGACTGAGGGGGAAGGGTGGTTGTTTTTGTGTGTTTTTTTTTTTTTTTTTTTTTTTTTT
>PTEX01000056.1:3650081-3663839 GCA_003342815.1 Eudromia elegans | reverse complement strand
TTTTGACTTTTTTTTTTTTTTTTTTTTTTTTTTTAAAAACTGTTTCAGTATTTGAATGCAGTTTAAAGCAGTCATACAAGTAAAAGGACTTGGCAATATAACAAAACAGTAATATATGTTCAGCATACAGAATCAGAATGTAAATGAACATACCACTATTTTAGACAGTTATACACCTGTGTCAAAAATAGAATTTAATTTTATACAGATTGCCTTATGCATACAATTAAGATTGATCAGCTTTTAACACAGTTTGCTTCCTAAAAATTCAAAAATTAAGAACTTACTCAAGTGTTATCTTTTTATTGAGTAATTTCCTTATCAAAACAAGTCATCAGCTCCATTTAATTGAGCAAGTGCTTCGAAGTATTTAAGAAATTTTGCTGTGAGGCAATTGCTTACAGAACACCCACAGCAAAATACACCAATGCTTTTTAAATACTATAAGGTGAGAAGCCCCAACTACCTCAGTGTTCAGAAGTCAAAAAAGTATGCTCAGAAAGAATATGGAAAGAGGACAGAGACATTTCTCTACATGCTGAGAGTCTCAGCTGCTCCTTTTTGGCCAGAAGAGTACGGTCCAAGGCCAGCTTTATTATTGAGCTAAAATTTATGGCCTATATATGCAGGTCAGGACATTTGGGTTTTCCCATTGATTTACATGAACGCTATTAAATTACAGCTTTGTACATTAAAACCAAAATGACTCAGCACTCCACTCATATGGTGAATTCTGATCATACATGGAGGATATAGGAGTTATAGGGTAAACTTTAGGGCCTTAATCCACCACAGCACACCTAATAGGAAAAACTGGATGAACAGGATATTTGGTAGAGTGAACACACTGAAGAGAAGAATTTTTAACTTCTCTGTGATTAAGAGATTAACTTCTCTGTGAAAGCTTAGGAAACTGCTCTTTTTGACAAAGCTAAGTAGTTGGTTTTAAAGTGCCTAAGACTATCTGAAGATAGAAGTACCTTGGAAGTACCAGGAAGTACCCTGCAGCCATGAAAAGCCAGAAAAATATTTTCAAGGAGCCAGTCTCTACATCATGAGCTCAGGTGAACCTGTTCAGAGAGACATTGAACTAAAATGCTAAATAAGCAAGTTTGGTTTGTTACCCAGCTTCAGAGCAAGTAACAACCATCAGCAAGAAAGTTTGTTTTCTCAGTCCTAAGAAACTGTTAGGACCATTTGTCAGTTGCAGAAAGTAAAAATTAATATAATTATTACATCAAAAAAGACTAGCACTCACATAAAGATACTTGCTGATTTTCAACATCAACTATTTTGATTATGGATAAAAGACCCACACTTTGACTGTGTAAGACCTTGTTCGATGCCTAAACCTCTTCCATTCCAGATGAAAATTTTTATATATAAAAAAAATCTCATCATAAAGGAATAGTCTTTGAACAACCAAGCAAGTGTACAGGGCACTATACTTCCAAGAAGGACATAAGTTGTCTCCTCCTTGCAGAGATGCTTCCAGATACCCTGTGTACACATAGCGTGTGACCTCTATAAATAGGGCTCTAAGAGGTATGACTAGATGTATAAGTATTTGGTCTCTCAGTGTGGGTAGCACCATCCAACCAGGGATACACAAATGACAGAGCAGACTACAGTTACAGAGGTATATACAACACCAGTGTTTACCATTAGAGCAGCAGATAGCATCTGAGGCCCCTGATTAGCTTTCAGCAGCCATTTGTTGACCCATTTTCCAGGAAAACCCCCTTCAATCTGCAAAGCCTTGAAGACAGAATTCCACATTGCCATATTTGCAAAAGGTGATAGGGAACTACTTTTTCACAACAGCTATTTTTGAAGGGCCAGCAGAGGGAGTACAGGCATCATTTAACTTATCTGTGGAAAAGATACCTTGTAAGAAAGCATTAAAAGAGCAGAGCCTGCAAGCTTAACGCAGTTACGGTTTACATCCAAGCTGAAGGACTTCCTCAGTCTCTCGCACACGTATGTGCATGATTAGCAGAGGATAGTGTTTTGTTCCTAATCCCCCAACCAATCACCAAACTGCACAGTTCTGCATACTGACAATAATAGCAGGATCAACTCTAGCACTACTAACAAGTACCATAAACTTGATAACTGCATGGTATTTTTTGACAAGTAAAGCAGCAGTTCAAATTAGCAGTTTTTATTCCTTCAAGTCCGCTGTTCCCGAATTTCAGAAAAGCTAAAGTCTTCTGCCAATTCTTTGGTGAATCATTTTCATTTCAGAAAGTTGAAAAGCTAAGAGTCCAGCCCCAGAAAACCCACACGTAGACCCAGAATGAATAGCATCACTTCAGATCAGAAAGTAATTAGTGCAAAGCCAACTCTTCTGCTGGAGTGCTCAAAAGCACCCAGTACCTAGCAGCAAACCTAGCCTCACAAAGCTCTGAAGCAAGAGCTCAGCTGCTTTATTTGGAATTTCCATTGATCTGTCTGCTTTGGAGCTGGCAATTAGGACAAACAGTGTTGACACTGGCTGCCGTGGAAACAGCTTGAAACAGAAGAACAGGCTTTAAGCAGACAGATTGATAGCTTTTTGCCATCTCAAGGAGGTAAATACCAAGCTCTTAGCCAAAATTAGACAAAATACCTTCCAGGGAAAAGGTCTGGCAAGCAAACATGCCCTGCTTGTTTACAGAACACACTGTAAAATTTTAACAAGTTACCTGCATTACCTGCAATGCAACAGTCCTAAAATAAAGTACTTTCCAGTTTGTTGTTAAAAGTCTAAAATTCTAAGCTTTTATCAAATTATTTTATGGGTTATATGAGTTATTGCTAGCTTTCACTATTTAAAAGTCTGTATGTTAAAAGCTCAGGCAGAAGGGACAAGCTATTTAAGCTATTTTCTGTTAAAGGCACAGCATCCAGAAGCTCAGTGTCAAAACTTCCTTCAACGGTAAAAAGCACTCCTCATCTCCGCCCCACTCCCATCAAAAAAGGAGACACATTCAAAGGGTGGGGTTTTCTGAACTTTGAGAGAGGATCCTTTTTTGATCCATAAAGGCTTAGTCACTAGATTGTTTACTACCTGGCCAAGAAGCATGCACCTATAGCTATGAATTTTAACTTTTACTTGCTTCCACTTCTAAAACCAAAAGAACTACCCTTTGATGTGTTTGTTCTTCCTATAGGAAAGCAGTATTCACTCTGCATCCTCATTTCTCCCAATATAGATTCATTGAATACGTCACAAAAAAACAAGTTCCCATTTTGCAGTTAAAATATCACAGAGTGGATTTGAGTTAGAGTCCCTGAGCATGGGACATCACCTCTTAGTTTTGCTTTCCAAACTCTAGACTGTAGCCGCTCTGCCTTTTCTTTGAGCCGCTCGCATCCTTCCTTAGGCTTGTGCTCTCTAACCTCTCCCCAGCTAGCTCTTCTTGCTTTCAAGGCTCCAGCCGGTTTGCACTGCAAGCATAATGGAAGCTGGGAATCAAGAAAACTCCTGCATCTTCCATCAAAAAGGGTCAGGCCTAGATATTGGTATGCATTCCAGTTATTGTGCTTTCCCAAATTCTTAGCATCTCTTATGACATCCATAGCATTTGTGCAGATCCGTAAGGGCAAGAAGCTGGTCCAGCCAGAAGAAAAAAAGGTATTTTCAACCACACGAGTCTTCCTGCCCTGACTCCCCACACAGATGCACCAACAACACTGCCAGCTCAGAAGGAGAGACAAACTGTACAGCACTTACTCAAGCCAATTGCCCATGAAATACATCTCAGGAACGTACCTTTCTTTTCTGAAGGACATTAGTGAATTTGACTGTGAAGTCCTAGCCAGGTGGAATAAGTGAAGCACATGCTATGAATTCACACCTTTAATTCAACCAGTGAATTACTATGATACCAATACTCTAATTTATTCTGTAACTCAAGTCTCATTAAGCTCCCTAATTTGGTTTACCAATTTTACTGCAAGCTGGAAAAAGGGTGGACTTGGGACAAACACAAGAGCATCTCACTGACAGATGAATTTAGTTTACCTCATAACTCCGTATAATTCCTAAAAGGACTGAACCTTATTAATAGTAAATCACTACATTGATATAGCATCCTTCATATGCGAGGGAAGAGACTAGCTTCTAATCAGCAAGTAAAGGCACGATGATCTATTTACTGAACTAGGGGGAAAAAGGCATTCAAAAATCCCTTCAAACATTAGTGTTTTGAATAATTAATTCTAGAAGAATTTCTAAAGCAAAATTTACAGAATTTCATACCTAATTACCAAATCTAGTTGATGTTTTAAACAAGAATGTAAATTCATGTAAGTTTTTATAAATCCATTCTTGTAAATTCATGTACATTAGTACATGGCTAAACAATTACTGATTTCAGTGTTATTACTCCATGAGAATTAGTACCCAAATAATTAGCAATAGAAAGCTTGTAGGTGGACACATTTTACTTTTCAGAAACCAATGCTGAAGTTCCACACTTCATCCCATTCTCCCTTTGCCAAGTGGAGATGTGATTTGGTGTTTGAATTTTATAGTTCAAATGTTTACTTCCTTACCACTACAGATAAATTCATCTAATCAAATGGTAACACTCACTTAGGCAAGGCACCAGAGGCTTTTTTTTTTTTTTAATGGCATGCTTTAACAGATAAATTAGAATTTCTACATTAAGATTCAATTTAGGTATCAAGGCCATGATCTAAAAGTCACATCAATCTCATCCTACATCGGCTTATGTTTTTTCAGTAACAAAGGAGGCCTCAGGTGACTAGCTTCGGTTTTTAAACTGGTTATCTAAGTGGCAAGGACTGCACTACTACAGTTAACAGTGAGCTCAGCTGAATTAGCATTTCAAATGGATATACCACCACTTAAGAGCAGGTACAAGCAAGAATAAAAACATGCTTTCACCATTAATTTAGAATGATTTGAATCTACATTATTGTCAGAACTTATAGTCCTGTACCTCGTGATGTACCAGCCCCAATGCTCACCTGACCACAAGGTTGGGAACAGTTGAAAAGAGATAAGAAGCAATATACGTGGCTCCTTCTGAAAGTCAGCAGTTGACTGTGACTGTCCGGTGCTGCACACACTTAATCAACTCAAACCAGACAAGGAAAGGAAGCCCCTTGGTGAAAGGCAGCAATCAAGCTTGAACATCTGCGAGAACGTAACTTACGGGTTTGGTTTTGCAGAACTGCTGATGACATTCCAGTTTAATATTTCACAATTGTCTTAAGGAAATAGCAAAAACTGCAGCAAGAGTGTATTGTCTGTTTCATATAACAGATTAACTTTAGATTGAAAGAGTAAGCGAGTCCAGCCTTCTGTTCAGAGGAGGTCAACTTTAAACTGGCCTTGACCAGTTAAGAACTGGAAAACTCCAAGGATGGAGATTCCTCAATCTCTTTCGGCAACTCAGGTCCAGACCTTAAACATCCCTGAGGAAAATTCCCCTTATCCTAAAGGTAGTTCTCCTGCTACAGCTTGAGAGCTTTGCCTCTTCTGCTGTTGATTGTTTGAAGTCTGTGAGACCACCAGAGAAGGTGGAGACCTTCTCTGCTCCATGCACTCAACACTGCAGTCAGACTCTATCTAAATCCAACTCTCTCAGGCTCCCCTCACCTACCAGGCTTCAGGTCCCTTACTGACTTGACCCTCTGCTGTAGTGAGGAGCAGGATGTAGCAAGAACTGTCCAGTTATTTCAGATGTAGCCTCCCAAGCACTAAAGGGGATCTCACTTCCCTTCACCTGCTGCTAATGTTCTATTAATACAACCCAGCACTGATCAGTCTTCAGGAGCACAAAAGTTCTCCACCAACCCTCATTCAACTTGGCTAAGGGGATCAAAGGCCTTTTCCACAGACCTCCTCCCTAAGCTGCCAGCCCCAATCTGTACTACCACAGAAGGAATTTGCACTCAGGATGCAGGACTGCACATTTCTCTTTGCTGGAGCCTGCCTACTCCCTTGGCTCACCACTGCTCCACAGTGGTGAGCCAAGCAGTGGGCAAAGTCAAGTGCCAAGACAGCCTCAACTTCCACAGACATTTTCACCCACAGCACAAGGATCCAGATTACCTCACAGTTCTAATACCACAATCCAAAACTAGGCACGTGTCACTATTTTTCAAGATAGACACCAATGAACTCAACTGCTGCTCTTAAAATAAGAGATTTCATGCATTGGTTTGACCTTGTGATCATACTGTCAGTACAAATCAGAGCTTACTCCCAAATCCTCTGAACAGCAGCAGCTAAGAAACTAAAGTCTCTACTGAGAGGGGTTTTTCTCAGTTAGCTCAATATTGCTTTGGAGAGTGCTTTGGTAGCACCCACTGAATGCTTACAAATCAGCCTATATTCTATTACCACCACCTTAACTATTCACTTTGCTATACCGTCACAGCATTTTCACAGCATTTTGCCCATAATCAGTGAAATACTTTCTCCATATCCATTTCTATTAGTTTTAAAACTAGCACTAAAAGAATGTGAAGCTTGGAGTCCATGCAGATGTTCAGCATTTCAGTTTCGGATTGACTAGCCCACACATTAAAATGCCACCACAGTATTTCCACAAAACTTCCTTCAAACTATCACCTAGTGTATTTTCCATTTGGTAAGCTTGCTTCGAAGTAGCTGAAGTTAGTACTGCAGCTTCAGAATGTCAAACTTTGCATAATCGGACAGCCTTTTCTATGCAATTTTGTAAGGCAGTTCTGTCAATCATTTAGCAATGCAAGTTCAACAAGAACAAAAAAGGGCCACATGTGAATTGGTCACTCACAAGTAGATATTATCCTTATGATAATATGCTGGTGTTTCATTTTCTGAAATGCATGGTTGTATTAAGACTGTTTAAAAAGAATTTTTCAAATACAGATTCCTGTAAACTGGTATGCACTGTGAGCAGCTGTCTCAGTCTTAAAGACTGAGTGCCCCCATTAACAAAGAGAGATTAACAAGCCAAACAAATCCACAAGACCATGTTTCTCCCACATCCTACACACATAATTTAGGGCTTTATTGCTGACTCATTTTCAATTCACTTTAGAAGAAGCAAAATTGGTGAAACCAAAACAAAGCCATATGTCTGCAAGAAAGTGCCTTATAGACAAGCAGCTGCAACTAGTCAGCTATGGTTTAGAAATCATAGCTGACTAAAAACCTGGATTTGCAGGCAGCACAGCTGAAACTACCTATTACCAAGATGCATTATTGCCATCAAATTCTGTAAATGATGGAATAAGCTACATCATTTACAGCTAATAAGCAAGCTTATTATAAAACATGAAAATAGATGCAGCTGTTAACTACATCAGTTTAAGAGTTCAAGAAGCAGGTGAACAGCAGCTCAGGTGATTTGTGCTCTTAATAATGCAGAAAAAAACAGGTGGAATCAAGGCAGGTGTTAGCAGCAAGAAAGCCCCTATCCCAGCTGTCAGAGCCATCAGTTTCTCAAACAATCAGGTATACTCCAAAGTCGCATGGCATAGATATTGTCAAACAGTTTAAATCACTTCATGTCTTACAGTACCTCACTGGAGTAGGGTTGCTAGACTCTGCTCAAAGTATGAAACATGCTGTGAAATATGCTACAAATCAGTAGAGTATTGCACAAGATTCATCCCCAAGTGAAGAAAAAAATAGTAGACCAAAGTGAAACAATTTAAGAGCTCAATGTGACTCAATGATAGCAATAACACCTAGATAAAAGCAACAAGGTACTGTTCAATGTTGCGCATTAAGACTTTGCTTTAATCTCTACTATATTCAAATAGCAATCAGAAATTCAGAAATAGCACTCTGATAACTCAAGGACTGACCATACCTGACATGTTTTCTATGCACTTCCGACTACAATCTCCTCTTACCCCTTTGCTTATCCCTAAGCAAAGCATCAGAAAGCAAGTCTGCACATGCAGTATGACAACCAATTTTTCATTTCCCCTACTCCAGTGTCAGAAACCACCAAGGCGCATAGTAAATGGTTATAATACTCAAAGATCTTCGCATTAGATAAAATATTAAAGGATAGATCCGATTTTTTTTTTCTAGAAAGCCGTTAGTTCAAGGTTGAGACTTGAACCATCTTCTCATCTCCTGTCAGAGTAACTTATCTGTAAAAAGGTTAGTACTTTCTAGAGAAAGCCTCATGCCACAACTGCATAAGGAGAACTATCCCCACAGCACCTACCTGAGCACTTACGCAGCTCCTCTTGTGCGAGCCTTGACTCTTATCCCTTGGAGAATGTGTTTGATGCACCAGCCTTGTGCAAATGATCTGCTGCTCTAGTGACTCAGAAGCACAGTATCTCACTGGCCAAGAAGTACAAGTGATGAGAACACAGCAGAAATCAAAGCCACTATAAGGCGACCTCAGGCACCCCACAAAACTTTCCCCTCACGCTGACAAACCAGTGGACAAAGTACAAAAGTTGTTCTGACACTCCCAGATTGTGCTGATCTGGCACACCAGCTTTGGGAGGCCATGACTCAAGTATGTCACAACATTAATGTAAGATGCTCGATTTTTTTTTAATTATTCAGAAGTTAACAAAAGCAACTAGTCAGTCTTCTGTTTAACACTTGAGATTCCCATTTTGTAGAAACCCGACATTTAAAAACGTCAGATTTTACTTTCTAGATTTTACTCAAAGGCTTATAGGGGTCACTGTCTTACCAATATATAATATACCATAAGTCTGCTCCCACTTGCAAAAAGGACTCACAGTAGTTACAAGATTTCATTTCCTCACTGCAAATTTCTTAAGTCAACTAAAAGCATAGTTGCCTGTTGGGGGGAAGGGGAGGGAGGGGCGGAAATCACCTACAGCTAAAGCCTTCTGTTTTCCCCATAAAAAGCTTTTTTTGTTTTGTTTTTGATTTTTCATTATAAAGTCAGACCCATATTTTGACTCAAGTCACAGACGAAGTTTACTCTATTACTAATACTAGATTTCTTAAAAGACCCAAGAAGACTGTTCCATTAGAAATGTAGCAGTTCAGAAAGCCGTAAAGGACTGCAAGCAACATATTCTTGTGTTTGCATACACACAGAATAAATCCTGACAGAGCCATGCAGACAAACAGGCAATTTGTCTAACAACAAGTTGAAAGGATCTCTCTGTAGAAGTATGTCTTTAACACCCAAGGGTAAAGAGCATGCAGATACTTAACTGTTTCACAGAATCATGACTAAGATCACCTTGGCTTCAAATAAAACCTTGAAAACCTAATTTCGGTTGTCATTTTAATGAAGACATAAAACAGTCTGGAAGAGAACATACCACTGACTCTTACTTTGGGTGAGTCCAAAGGAGTTAAACAACCGCTTAAAAGCAAGAGCAGCTGAGTCACCTCTTTTGCCTTGAGAGAAGGAATTTTCACCATCATCTGTAAACAGTTTTCACTGTCAACTATTCAGAGTATACATCTAAGGCCTTTTCTTCATAGAGCAGACACTGTATACCAAGTGGTCAGAACCTAACAGTGTTGTGTTCCCTTCTGCCACCTTATCTTTCAGTGAATATAAGGGCACAAGCAAGGGTAGATTACAAGTGATAGGCTCTACACAAGTGTGTTTTAAGAACATGGTGTTTTCGGAGTGTACCGAGAATTAAGGCGGCATCCCACTTTTGAACAACATTGAAATATTAAGATACAGATACATATATACGAGACCCTTCGGTTCCACCTCAGCCACATGTGGAAGGCCATGAAGGACTCATCTGGACATCTCTCCCTCTTCAAGCCAGCAACTCAGAGCAGTCAGGAATAAGTCACCACTACTGGTCCATGACATCAGTTACTTTCAGTGGCAATATAAGCTAAACAATAGCCAATACCAAATCCTGTCAAAAATCTCCTATCATCTTCAAAATTAACCTGTAGACTCTCCAACTGCATAATATAGTCACCATAGTCACCAGTGAGATGGCTGACCTTCTTATACCTACATACTCTTCACAGACAAGGCCTGAGTGGGATGCAATGATACTGTTACAGGATAAATCTCATTTTAATGACCCAATGAATTTGAATTTTCAAAATTATTTTCAATCTTAAAGAAAAACAACCACACACACCTCCTACATTTTCTTTACATTTCTTCTCCCACCAAATACCAATACCAAATACCAATAGAGAGCCTAATGCCTACTTTGCAATTCACCAAAATTAAGCTAATAACACCTCCTGCTGGCATCTGTCATTGAGAATAAGACTTATATATGGCAGTAGAAATCACTTTCCTAATGTTTACCGAAACATACACAGCTTGAGCAGGCAGATACAAATTCACTGTTCATATCAAGTGAAACCTGTCATGAAAATTAGAAAGTCATTTTTTTATAAACTGTATCTGAAAGCCTGAACACATACAAGTAAGATACAAACTGGACCATTCTATGTATTTGTATTGAGATTGTGTGAAAAGGAACAGCAGTTCCAAGAAGAGTTTTGCCTGATATGCCAGGTACAATGAACTTGTCTCAGAAATTCCTCCAATCCACTCTCCATCAATACTGCTTATTAATATCGCTACCACCTCCTGTATGTGTGCTCCATTTCAGAGATACTGAGCCCATTTCTGCTCTACACTTATGAATGCAGATACTTGGTCTTGCTTCCCATAAACTCAGCTCCTCCATTTTTATTTATCATTTCACTAATTGGTGAATATGATATTCCTCAATATTTGAAGGCAGAGCAAGGGTAAAAAATAGTGACAGTCATTTAACAGTGAAGATGACTAAATGCAAAAACAAGCCATTTTCAGTTATCAATAACTAGTTATTAACACCTATGGCAAATACCAGTCCTCTACATAAATCATAGCAGGGGTTCCCTTCCTTACAAAACCAAGCCAAAAATCTCTAATGTCACATCTGCTCCTCTCCTTGCTCCTCAGTCAGTTAATTTAAGCAGAAATAGGCGATGCCTTCAGAAGGAAATTCAACATGTTTGAATTCACAAAACTACCGAGACTGTGGCACCCCATTACAGCAGCTAGTGGGAGCAGCTAATCTTAACTTTTTAGATACAGTACTGCAACTTCAAGATTTTATCTACTTTTAATTAAAATACAAAGATCAGTATCTTATCCCACAATAGCAGCTTTAACAGGTTTTAACATTATTCATTTTAAGAAAAGGCAAGAATACTGAAGAATTGAAGTTGAAGAATGATTCAACTTTCATCGATCTTTTAGGGGGAGGGTATAACAAAAACCTGCCAGATTCAAGCATACTCCCTTATTTATCAAAAGGCATTTACATTTATATGCCCTGAGCTAATCAAGGCTGACTATTACTCTGCATTTGATTAATCTTTAGTAATTGAAAGCTGACTTCCAATTCCAAGTAAAACATACATTCTTGTTGCGCTACTGTTATTTTCCCATTAAAAAGGGCAGAGAAGTTTTATATTAAAAAGAATAGTTCAAACACTGAAAGACATCACTGAGGTCACATTTCAGCGGTAAAGAATGCCCAAGTGCCATTAATATTTAGTCTACCTTAATGGAAGAAATTTGAGTTAAAAGATACTTTAGGTCATCTTGTCCACCCTTATGGAGACTTGCACAGGGGGCTTGCTCGCTATGGCTCTTACTGACCGCTCCGCCGAGTCCATTTTGAATCGGTCAGCTCACACCGCTCCCAGCACTTCCCGGGATCTTAAACCCTGGCAAATTTAAGTCTTCCAAAACACTGCAAGTTTTGATGAGTCTTTAGCAGATCCAATCCATATTTATTAGTTCTTAATATCCTTAGCTTGCAACATGCAGTTTTTCTATATTTCTGTTTTTCTGATTCACCTTAAAGGTTTTGTTTGCCTGTTTTCAAGCTAACTGCTAGATCTTCCTGACTGTGAGCTACCACACATTTACAAGCTTCTCTGCTTCCTGGTAGGCTTTCACAATGTGACTTGGAGGTTCTCAGTTTTAACAGCTGACAGAAGTTCTCTACATTGTTGTCCAGTGAAAGAAATCATTTTCTAATTGAAATTTTAGCATTAAACAAGAGCATTTGAATTACTATAGTCACTAACAGGTTCAATATTAGAGGTATAGGGATCCTCGGCTTATATCACTGGCTGCAACACAACTTCATAAAATATTAAAATGCACCACCGAATGCTAAAAAGACACTAGTTGTTTCCTGCTGTACGGTCCCAAACACAAGTGTCTACTTAACATGCAAGTGAGTCAGTGTATTTGTGCATACATACAGTACTGCCACGATTTACTTGAAAATTTGCTTTGACTTTTACCATTTTAATTACCCACATCATAAGCATTTTTTTAAGTGGAATAATGCTGCAGTTCAGCCCTGAGACAGAAATATTGATTGGGAAAGCCTGCGAGTGTTTGTAAATAAGATCCCTCCTTCCAAGTCCAGAAAACCTAGCCTAGGTGAAAGCTTTCAACAACTGCAATGAATAAAGGGAGCACTAATAACCTAAACAACCCAACAACACTGTTCCAGACCAGCAATTTGACGATTTTTTTTTTAAAGTGCATCAGTATTTTTCAGACCGAATTCAGTGACCACTTTTTCCACTGACACTAACAGAGTTTCCATTCATTATGCCACAAGTATTAAAGCCCTAGTACATTGGAAGCTGCTCCTGCCAGGAGAGTCAAGGGCTTGAAGATACACAAGTTTACTCCTGTTGGAATTTGCTATTGCGATGTTTGGAAAAAATCCTCAAAAATTTCTGATAAGCAGGCAGATGGAGAGTCTCACAGACTACAGCTACATCCACACACTAATGCACTGTGAGAGGAATCAAGGAGCCGGCGAGCCATCTAGTAAAAGTCTTCATCACCTAAAAATGCCATTTCGACTCAAATTCGGCAGCACCGACGCACACATTGAAGATGCTGCACCTTGTAGCCAGGCTGCAGCTTCCAGAGTCGCACCACACTCCTTCCCCCCTCCAAAAATAATCCAAGGCTGTAAACCGCCGGCGATGCTGGACGCATTTACGGGTACGTTGGGCTCGGGATCCCCTTTCCAGCAGGGCCACGTTAACAGGGGGCACGCTGCCCCGCCGCCGAGCCCCGCAGCAGGGCACGCCAGCGGCCGCGAGGCGCTGCCGGCCGCGCGCAGGCAACACGCAGAAGGAAGCGCCGCAGGAGCGCGAATTCCGCACGGAACAGGTATCTGGGGCTTCTGCGACGGAGCGCTTAGAGCCGCAAGCAAAGCGGGTGGGGGATCGTTGCGGTGTCCCCTTCTCCGCAGTCCCCACGCAAGGCAGGGACGCGAGCGAGGCGAGGCGAGGCAGCTCCGCGGCGCTGCTCGCGGCGGCCCCGCTCCGCGCTCCCCTGCAGCTGCGCGGACTGATCACTCACCAGGCTCCGCGGAGCCCCGCTTCGCCGGAGCTGCCTCGCTCCGCACCCGCACCGCGGCTCCGAGACACGCGAGCAAACGCAGCCTTTTTTAATTTTTTTTTTTTTGGTCGTTTTCCTCGTTTTTTCGCTGCAATCCCTGAGCGAGTCCGGAGCCCCGGGCGGGGGCGGCAGCAGCCGCGCGCTCCGCTCCGCGCGGCGGCAAGAGGAGGAGGAGGAAGGGGGAAGGCAGCTCCGTGCAGCCGCCGCCGCAGAGGCACCGGGCGCTGCGCGGCGGCCGCCGGTGCCCGGGCCCGCTCACGTGGTGCCGCATCCAAAGGTTAGAGGCACCATTTGGCGGCGGGCGACGCCGCCCCGGGGCGCGGGCGGGGGGGACACGCGGCCCCGCGGGCTCCCGCCTCCCACGCGGCCG